>CAXIVR010000005.1:132218700-132230873 GCA_964035755.1 Teleogryllus oceanicus | reverse complement strand
CGCTTATGTATAATACTTTCTTTGGTGTTCTATATTCTGTACATTATGTTCTGATTTAAATTGATACTTTCTCTTTGAGTACTTGGTGAAACGTGATGAAATTAAGTTACATAATGATCTAATGCTGTTTGTAAACTTAATAGTCACTTTTGCATCGTAACTTGTAATGCATTGCTGTAGTAGCACATCCGGGAATAGTATTTTGTTTAAAAAAAGTTTATCAAATTGTTTGACTTGTGCTTTGTTTAGTTGTCCTTCATTTTTGTAATAAAAGATTGTGTTTTGTTTTGATTTCAAGAATGAATGATTTATGCATTCCATATGCATGAGACATATGCCTCACACTCATCGCAATGTATCCAAAATTACGATCTCAAAAACCATTCGTAATTATATAATTGACTAGTGAAAACAAGCAGCAAGTCTCTGTTCTTGGTTGCTTGTCGGTAGAGGGAACTGAAGAACTGTTTCTAGAAATGGGAATGCTAGATGCACGTTCCTGGGTCGAGAATCACCCGACTGTATCCCTCAGTCAGTAGTTCCTCACCACCGTTTCATTAATCTCCTTTAATTTTCATTACCTTGAGAGAACCGTATGCATTCTGCTTCGTTCATGGTTTGGAAGAATTTTATTTTCATGTACAAGTAGCGCGCATTGACGTTCAGTCGAGAGAAACCTCATTCAGCTGAACATGGCAGAATCATCGGAATTTAAAGTTAAGGGTCAAGATGCTCGTGATATGTGGTTTCAAGTTTTGTTTCTAAAAATTTAAGTCGAGTTTTGTGTTGGCGGTGTTCTAAATTTTAAAACGACAGAAATGGATCATTCAATCAATATGTTACTAACGCCCACGGTAAATGTAGGTTTCGCTTACACTATGGGAAAACGAACGGGATGCGGTCGGAATATGCCTCTTAAGAGTAAACGGCCGGAAAAGTTGACCGCGGTTGCAGTCTTCGGCCCATCCCGAGACGAACCTCGGCGGTTTCTCATCCGGGACGTCGCATCGGAGAGCTGGGCCGTCAGCTGAGCAGCGGTCAGCCGGGGCACGGGGCTACTTTTTGTGCCGTACCTGTCCCGTCGCTTTGTGCGCGCGTGCAACTTGTCAGCGAACCGACCGCGTTGGTGGCGCCTTTTGGAGGCGGCGATTCCTCGGCGCGAGCCCCCTCTCGGACGCCGGTCTCTCTCCCCACGCACAACTTCACCCCTTTGTGTCCGCCGCAACATCGCCGGATAATCCTAGCAGCCCCCCCTCCGGGGGGTCATTCCTCGGCGCGAGCCCCCTCTCGGAGCGCGTCTTTGAAAAGGGGGCCGGCCGCTTTGCGGTTAACCGCACGCTCAACTGCGCGGACAACGGGCCCCGACACCCAGCGTGCATAACTCGAAGGCCGCACGGAATGCGCCTCGTGTTTTCTTTCCTGCCGACCACACCTCCTCGGGCGAATTCACCCACGCCCATGCGGCACGACTGCGCCCGGCCCGGCCCCCTCCCCCCGCCCCAGCCGCCTTCGCAGGCTCTTCTCGTCGATCTCTCACGCTACCGTGCGCCGGCGTTTTATTTAATTATCGATATCTCGAACACGTACCTGAAGAGAAGGCGCAACACTTGTTGCCCGGCGGAAAAAAACACTCATCGCTGCGTTGAACACGGGTGTGAAACTGCGGTTTCGTTTTCGTTTGGCCGTTCGGGAAGGTTCCGTAATTCATTGTAAGAGCGGTGCGTCGTGTTTGAGATGATCGCGCGCTCGGGAGGAATCTCGGATGGGATGGAACGATAACTGCTGCCAGAGACGTGCAAACGATCTTGCAAATTCGCTCAAATTTCATTACCGTCCAGCAGTTGTATTCGATGCCTCTATGACGCTCACATTCGATTCGTTTGTGGATCTATTTTCAATACTTTATTTCCTGTGACAGTTTTTTCTCTTTCGGAAGCTCTTTATAAGGTAGTGGTATCTTGATGTGAATAAAGTGTGGCTACAGACGTTTTTGAACTAATAGAAATTTGGAATGCCGGAAAGGGTAGCGAAATTTACTTTTCTGGCATACTTTTCGAGTCCAAATATGCATAATTAATTAGCGGCAATTTTTCTTTAACGAAGGAAGTAATAGCTTTTTTAATGCTCTAAATAAAAAAACTTGAATAGTTAAAATGAGAGATGAGATCTTGTAAAAGATGATGGGTCGATCAAAGAAAAAAATTTCCAAACCATTTTCAAGTGACTTTAACACTGGGAAGTAAGGGAAACCCCAGAAGAAATGACCATTCTGTTTCGATCTGAGTGAAAGTGAATGTTAGAATAGAGACCCGCTCATCCGGAATAATTGGGACTAGACCCCTTTCGGATTAACGATTTTTTTCCTTTTAAGCTGAATTATTGTATTGTTACACCTGAATTCATAAATTACTGGTTATTGAGTACAGCATTTATTTTTAACGCAACAATAACTTGTAACAAAATTGCTATAGAGATTAGAGATACAAGCAAGAACAACTCGGGACAAACAGCCGAAGTGATACCATGGACTTCGTTTTTGTGACGCTGGCGCAATTTCGCTTCCAGGGGTAGGTATTATCTTCTTATAAAACTATCACTTTTTCCAAGCGTAAAGAAAATTTTAAATTTTTCAAAATAATAATAATTTCTTGTAATTTTCAATACACGCACCATATATATATATATATATATATATATATATATATATATATATCACACACCAATAGTTTTAACGTAAAGAACTTTATTCTTCCTCCCCTATAAATTGCAGATTTCGATTTCGGTTAAACGGACTTTCGGATGCCCGAAGTTCGGAGTAGCAAGACTCTTGTGTGGAGGCTCAGTGGTACTCCCCTAAAAGAGAAAGTTTTGTTTATCATCTTTCGTATTTTATTATATTTATCGTAATCTTGCATTTTACACATTTCAATAAAAAATAATTTCACTCGAGTCGTAAAACCTCAAATCTGCAATTCCTTACAGTAATTTATTCACTCTACGAACAGGTGCGAACTGATTTTAAAGGGAATATTTTTAAAAACTAATCCAAGGACGTAAATGATGTGTGTGGCGCAACTCTTGCCGTTAAAAGAGGTCCTAGGCGCTCTTGTCCCCTTGAGGCGAAGAACATAAAAATTTTAAACATATTTTTGTCGTCATCCTTGGTACAATTTTTTCTAATTTTCAAACTTACACCGCTCATTAATTACGCGTTATTAGTTTTTGAAAATTTGTAGTCTGGGCATAAAACAAAGGGAAAAAGGGAAAAAAAATTGGTTTAAACTTATAAATTTTTTTATAAATTAAAGTATTAGGGAAAAAAGTATGCTTTACAAGAAAATAAATACCCACCTCGTGAAATGAATATATATGTGTAAAATTTTTACGGTTTTGAAAATTTTAAAATAAGAATATTACGTCTATAAAAATAGAATCTGTAATTTATGGAAATTAATTAATATCCCGTGTTTTTCAGAGTTGCGTTTGAAGGATGTCAGGTGTTTTGTGTATTTTCAATCGCTCTTACGCGTCTAATGGTGGCATTCAGCCTTCCCATTGGGTGACACCCAAACACTAATATCCCTTTAAACGCAACTCTGTAAAACCGCAATATAATGAATAGAAACGTTTCCTCTGCCGCCAGGCCGCGCCGTAACGAGCGCCAAGCTCAAACCCCGGCGCCGGGGAGGTTCATTAATGCACGAAGGGGAGCGATCTTAAATACTTATTTGGGGGGAAAATTTAATTTCGGTACGTGAGGCCCATCATCACGAGCCCATGCCCAATAGCGCCCGTGTTCTCACGTGAGATGACGATCCGTGCCTTAGCCCAGCCTACTTTCCCTTTCGGCTTCCGACAATAGACGTTTATTACGTCTCATCGGAGAGCTGAGAATATTCCTAACCACATTAAGGCTTGCATGTGAAATTAATTTATTGGAGAGCATCACTAACTAATTACGTATTGTGTACATTACAAATTAAATCCACTTTTTCAATTTATTTAACGGCGCGTAAAATATTGGCATTAATTCGCGTCTTCGTAAACTTCCCATTATTTTTGTAATATTCGAATTTGTTGAAATCAATATAGCACGCTCAAATTTTAACTGTGGTTACTTAACCTAGATATAAGAACATTTTTGCACCTAAATTTTTTATTTTTAAAATTTTTATTATTAATTATTATTAAAATTTTAAAATTGTAATTGCTCTCGATGTATACAGTAATTTTAGAATTGTTTTGCTTGATTACATCTTTAAAAAACGTTTCGCTCAGTATATTTCACGAAAATAATAATTGTAATTAAACCTGTGTAGTGAGACCGGATCAAATGTTACCGAGCTATTCATATGAATGTTGATGCGCTTATCTGTTGTTGTAAATTGAACATTCGTAATGTTGATGAAACACGTTTTGTGAATGGTAATCATTTTAATCATACGTTTAGATTGAAAATTTAATTTTTGGGAAATGTAAATTATTACATGATTGCTTTGGTTAATTAAAGTTATAAATTCAATTGCAATTAATTTCATATCATCTCTAAAAAATACATTTTATTAAGTGTCTGAGAACTATCCCTAACGATTCGGTTTCCCAAGAGTAATGGAATTTGAGAGAGTTGGACCCAAAGCCAAAACAAAAAAACTTTCTTCTCGAAACTTAGAATCAAAAATTAACTTTCAGTCTTTTTGTACGGTACGTCCACAAAACTCTTTCTAAATTCGACTGAATGTTAGTTTTAAGATTAATGAATTGTTACAATTTATTTTCGATACTCAGTTAGAGGAATTGGGAAGTTTATTTTCACCATTTTCAACTTTAAAACTAGAAAACAACAATTGGTCGCACAACAAAACCATACATATTTTGCAATTGACGACATTAAACCAAGTTTCTCGCATCGTAGTATTTAACGCGCTCAATTTCTCAAGTCTTGTATTGATCTTTTTGTGACCTAAACAAAAGAAACTATGAATTTAGAAACAGCTAAAAAAGATGCCAAGCCGATTTTAGTCGCGTCGTTGGTTGGTTGGTTGGTTGATTAATTAGGTTTCGGGCGTTAACAGTATGGCTGGTTTTATCACGGAAGGACCGTGATCCCCCTCCCCGCTGGGTGGTAAGATCCGGCGCTGAACTATCGCAGCCTGCGGGTTTTCCCCAACAGCTGTTTCCCATCAGTGGAACCACTCCAGCTGGGTCAAGCTGTAAGCTCCTGACTAATCTCCCATGTGGGGTAGTGTCGTGCATGGAAGTGTAATTGTTATAAGTACAGGATGAGGATGGGACAAGAAAGGGAAGAAAAAATCGCCCGCGGACCTCGCCCCGTTTGTTAGGGCATTCCTCCAGCATTTGCATGGTTTTGATCGGAGAAACCACGGAAGATTACGGATCAGAGCACCAGACGCAATTCTCCTCCAGACGCGGCTGAATTCCCCCAGCTATGAGCTTTGGGCCCAGATCCTGCCACCGTCGGGACTCGAACCATGAACCTCACGGTCCGAGGCTCTGCAGTGGCATCAATTGAACGTTGAGCCACCTAAGCAGAAGTGGGAAATGTCATAAATAAGGATTAATATTTCTTTCCAGAAAACGTTAGCTCTGGGCTGCGAGCCTGTCTGGCTCTTCAGACTCGAACACGTTGCTCCTCGGCTGCAGAGTATCAGGGGGAAACGGACATGCGCGACGTGCGTTGGGCGCATTCAGATGTCAGCGCTCATCGAAGTCTATTCACCTCACGCCGCGCGGCCCTGTAACGAAGCAACAGACGTGCGACGTCACTACCGGCGTTCAATGGGGCGCGTAATGGAATATCGGATTCCAATGGAGTTTGAAGATGGGCCCGACGGTGTCCTCAATGACATGCACGTTCGTGTGTCGACAAGGGGAGCCGGATGTACTCAATAAACGAGTGAGCGTGTGGTTCCTCCTATTTTTGTTTTCCAGTTTACCCTACAGTACCCTGTGAGGCGTTTTTATTTTTATAAATTGGGTGCATTTCCTTCTGCCTTATAAGCTTAGAAGGTAGGGGGGGTTTCTTTGTTAATAACTAAACTAAAACGAACTTAATTTTAGCTTAATCTAATTCTAGTTAACATGATACACTTTGGCGTCTTAACTTGTATATTTCTTAATTCTAAGAAATGTTCTTTTGTAACAATCTTGGAAAATTTTTTCTTTTCTGTTCACGCATTCACACATCATCAATATTTTATTTACATTATATAAATACCCCATTCATTCAACTCATTCATTCTCGGGATGATTCTGTTTCCCCTGAAAGTGCCGAATTCCTATGTTTCGTGGACCTTGTGGTTCAGCCTTTACGGTTCAAATTCGGTTTCGCGTTGTGTTAAAAAAAAAGAACAACTATTCTACAAATTACTGATCTTTGAAATGTGTTGACCTCTGATTCACCAAAGTGACAAAAATGAGTTCAGGTCATGTTACTGAATAAAAAATTTAATGAAATTTTACTTTAAAATAACGTGCATATATTTAGAATTCACCGGAGAATGAAAATCAATGTCCAAAATTCGATTTTATTATTTGGAGTCAGAGATAAATAATGGAATTTGTCCGTAACACAACATGATTAAACGAAACAACATCCTCATTATTATTTTCATTTTCATTAACATATATTTTAATGGAAGTATATAATTATTAGAATGAACAAATTGTTTAGTTTAATATAAATAGTTTTCTACTTAATTTATAAGTTTTATTTTTACCACAGAAGAGTGTTGATATATTCTATGCCATGTGGTGAAGCGGTCCACAGCCAAAAAAGATCAACCTATTTAGGAGTTTTTTATAGCGATCACTTCGAAACAATGACACAAGTCAGCACTTGACAAAGTTGCACCATGTAAATATAAGTTTGGCAGAGTCTTGAATTGATTGTGCAGTGTTTAAAGTGTAAAAACATTAAAATTGTCGGGGTTGGGAGATAAACGATAACTTTAGACGCGGTGTAGAATGCAGATATCGGAAACTAACATTTTATCTACACACTACTGCCTCAAACAAATCACGTCCATTTAACGTTTGCTCTGGTCACAACCGAAGTAATATAAGGGTGAATCCAGAATTTCTGGACGATCGTGAAGAAGTTTCTTATTAAAGTACACCTTGGTATCGCGCATACTTAATCCTTTTTGAGGCGACGTGCACAGTAGCAAATTCCTTTCACGTAACGTGCTAACATTCACCGTCGCTGACCTTCGGCAGATCCAAGGAGTGGCGTACCTCCCCCTGAATAAAAATTGTCAGGGCGAGATTTCGATCCGGTCGGCCTCTGCAGCGACCAAAATAGCTTCTTGTGTCCGGTCACGGCCTCCGGTTCATTCCTCCGTTGGGCTTCAGATGTTTTCTCTTTGATGTGAAAGATGATGTTAATTTTATTTTGCCCTTTAGACATTTTTGTTCCTTTGTTTGTAAGTGGTGTGCTGACGGGGGAATGTTCAAAGAGATATTTATTTTGTGCTAGAGATAGTTTGTGTTTTAATGGGAAACTTTTCCATCCCAAACCGTTTGATCAAGCAAGAAATTGGTTTCTCAAAAAATCTGTCGTGTTAGATAAATATTTGTCTCAGTAAGTCAAAATTTTCGTCGCACCATTTTTGGAATTAAGTATTGTTTTCCTTTCGGATTTTCAACTGCTGATTATTTATCCAAAAACATCCTGCCCCGACACGTGTTCATAGTCATTCTCCTAGACTTGTGATATCCCCCAGATACACATTCTATTTCATCTCGATTATACCCAAGAAGTTCATGGTCGTTCAGTTCCATAAATGGATTTATCTCCATAAACCCATTACTTTATATGTAAATGTAAAAGTATATGTCCCTCAGAATCAGTTGAATCAGTGTCTGGTTCTTTGTTTCCAAGGAAATCCTTAAATATAATGCAAGTAAACTTTTGTTATCCAGATAAACGGTGGTTTGCAATTGACATTCTTGTCTCAACTAAAAAGGGGAAAAGCTGGGAAAGTGGAAAACATACGTGGAATTTGGACCCAAGTCAGTTGCGATGATTATCAGAAGCATTTTTCGTCATATGTTCAGATAATTAATATAAATATAAAGCATCATATTGTACAAATCTGAAAATCTTGGGAAAATTTTTTTTTTGGTTTTGAACTTCTTCCCCTCAAGGGAGCGCAAAAGCCTGCTTGACTCTAACCGCGCATCTCGCACGGATGCTTTGACACGTTTGTGTCTTTGCTATCTGTCAAAAATACAAAAATCTTACACCTCTCAACTTCTCGCCGTTCCTTCCAAAATTGAAAACAAAATCCTCACCCCGATAGACTAATGCGGGAAATCCCGACAGTTTACGATTTTCCTGACCATATGTGCTCATGTGGTTCGCACATTTATTTCACAAACAATTATTTATTGAATCTGCTTAACGTGCCCATGTTCTCAGTGCATTCGTTTCATCAATCATGTTTATTAAAAACGTCAATATTATCAATGTACTCTAAATATATCGTACTCGGGTGCTGGGGAGTTTTAGGTTCGAGTTCCAACGGTGGCTGGATTTCGCCTCTAGCATGCCAGGTCGGATTCAGCCCCTGTCTGAAAGGGGTAATTCTGATCGGTAGTTTGCCGGTCGTGGGTTTTTCTGATTAAAACAGGCGAATGCCGGGCAATTTCCCCCACAAACGGACCAGGCGCGAACCGTCCTTCCCTTCCCTTTTCCCATCCTCACCCCTAGCCATTTCCATTTCCATACTACACTCCCCACTTGTCAGGAGACCGGTCGGGGAGCTTAGAGCTTGTCATGGCTGAGGCAGTGCCCCCGCTGTTGGGAGATACCTGGTTGGCGAAAACCTCGCTAGCAGACAGGCAGATCAGGGCCCATCTCACCATCCACCAGGGGAAGATCACTTCCATCTACCAAGGAAAAACATTCACTACTCTTACGAAACTATTGACCACTGTACTTGATGCGCCAGGAATCACTAATTATGCAGTAAGAAAACGTCGGGTAGCGCAGTGCGAATGACATGTTGAAATCCCTAACATTTTAATTTCTTTTAAATTTATTTGTATTTTACTTATTGAGGGTCGCTTTTAACTACTAAGGTCATATAGCGCCACTATAATAACATTTAGGGTAACGGTATACGTACACACAAATATCCATGCCCGGGGTGTTCGAACACCAACTCTTCAGCACATGGTAGGAAAAGGGTCTTGGAAACTCATCGATCTCGGTTATCCGCCGGCATCCCCAGGACATGTTGTTGTTTTTGCGTTATTTCATAGAACGAATGTAAAGGTATTTTTGTGCTGCCTGTTGACGGGCACGAGGTCGATGTTTTGTGTCGGCATTCAGTTCCGCCAGGGCCGGCGATAAACATGGGCAGACATGGGCTAAACATGGGCGATCGCCCGGGGACTCGCTAGTCAAGACGACTGATGATGAGACTGATGGGAAAAATTAGTAAAAAATTGAAAAATAAATTAGAATTTGAGAAAATGAGTGTGATATTTCATAAAATTTTTTAATTAATTTTTACTTTAAATAATTAATTAAAGTCATTACTTTTAAGGTAGGACTCTACAAAACGAATAAAAAGAGCTAACTTTAAAATATTTCCTGAAATTCATATTTATTAATTATGTATTTGATAAAAGCAATTTTATTAAATGATGAGGATGATGGGCAAACCGCAACAAAGTTGTATCCAAGAACGGATGGAGGGATCAAGCAAACACAGGCTGAGATGGGCAGACGAATTCAAAAAAAAAAAGTTGGCAAAACCTGGACACGTACAGCTCGCGACAGAAAAGGGTTACAACCAAGGAAACCAACCATCCACCCCTGCATGCAGGAGTCCTTGCCCTTAATAGGATTTAACCAGATTAATAATAATAATGATAATAATAGTAAAAATAATAATAATAATAATAATAATAATAATAATAATAATAATTGTATTAAACATGATCACCATTTTTTTAGCATTTTAAACTCACGGTGGAAATTGTATTATTTTTGGGGGCGGGGGACTATGTTTCATTGCCCCGGGCGCAAAATTGTCTAGCTCCGGCTCTCGGCCGAGTGCGTAGATTCCTCGCGCGAGGTGCGGCCGCGGCGGCCGGCGTGGACGGCGGCGCCTGGCGGCCGCGGCGAGCGTTCTCCTTTAGCCGACGACCTCGTCGCCCGGGCGCCGCGCCGCGGCGCGTCGATCGGGCGCTCGCCTCACTTTCACCGCGCGCGCGGCGGGGCGGGCCGGCGCCGGGCGCGGGCGGAGCGGGGCGGGGGACAGAGTCGTTGCTACCGTGAGCGTCCGTCGCTTTATTCTCCTTCCATGCGAACTCGGCCGTTCGACCGATGCACTCTCGGTCGCTGTTCGGGCTGGCCGAAAATCTTGCGGGGAGTTCGGTGGAATCTGGAGGTCGGTGTACACGGTGAAGTTTTTGTTCAGATTGGATGTACGAAAAACTTGCAGTCCAGGCTGTACGATTTCTGCATGAAACTTTTGAGCATGGACGTAATTTTTCATGCAGGAAGCTTACAGTTTCACTCAAGCGCTTGTAAAGGCAGAATCGTTCACTAACGGATTTGTTTACCCGACGCGTCGGTATTTGATCATTTCGATTTTCTGGTTAGATGTGTATAAGGTGCATATGTGTGAGGTGATATTGTGATAAACGACTTCTTTTCCTATTCCTGCCTTACTATTTTTCTTCTCTACGCTCCTCATGGTTAATTAATACTTAATAGAGACCACACAGACTACCGTACGCACAGAAATACCACCCCTGAAAGTACTTGGATGGCGCAATTCAGTTGTTAACCGGTGGACCCTCCTAGCACCCTCTAGTGGCCTCTTCTGGCGATTCATACAGAGTTCATGCAGAAAACGTTCAGGCCATGTGCGCGACTTGTGGCTTTTATGCTTCCAGTGTAGTACCTTGAAGTTTCTGAACAGAAACTATATGAGAATCTGCACGACAACTGTACCGTGTATACCGAGCTTGATGGAATGGATATAGAGGTCATGTGGCTGCTGCTTGTAGCTGCCTGCAACAGGATAGTTTAACAGGCTGTGCTGAAATTCGTTACAGCTCATGGAATGTTCAAGATCATTGCGTACTGCGGTAGAAGCGACTTGAGAAATGTACATGCTCAGCATGAATTACGTATTATTTATGAATTATAAACTATCACTCAGAATAAGAAACTTCGCGTTATATAGTCGTAACTCTGTGTATGTAGTAAAGACTGTTGTTTCTCGATCGATGTTACATTCCAAGTTATAGTGTAAAATAAACCGTCTCATTGTCAGAAACTCTGTTAAATCCCTGGCCAATTCTTGTCATTTACACTCATTCTTTACATTTAATAAAAAGTCATCGTAATATACTTGATGAAACTTGCTAGGAAAATTCAATTAGTTGTCTTGCATTTACCACTGTAGAGATAAGTTGCAAATCGAATTAATAAAATTTAATTTGACTCAATGGTTCCAAAGTACTATTTATTGTGGCAGCTGCAGAGTTGCTGACACGGAGGTCGAAAGTTGTAGTCGCAACGGTGACTGGTTTTTGACGCTAGCGTAGTTAGGTCCAATTCAACTACTGTATTTACCTTAACAGAACAAAGACCGTGCTTGATCGTTTCTTCTACCCTGTACCCTCCTATCTCTAACACAAAATCTGGTTCTCCATTTAAGTTCTATTGTCGGTTCCTGTGCCAGAGGTAGAATAAGCGCCAGCTTAATGGTACCCTCCACGACGCCGCTAAATGTCCATCGATTGCAAGTTTTCAGGTAATTGGGTAGCGTAATCGCCATAAGTTAGCGTGCTGGGGTTTTCTTCGAGAAAGCGGCGGAGACAATAACTCGAGATTTCGACTAATCCTACTGCGGAAAGATCACGAGAAATGACGAAACTCACTGCGGGCGAGGTGAACGTCGTGATTTCGTTTTGTCCTGGGTAGATGGATACTTCCGCTTTGTACTTTCAATATATATTTCACCTTTGAATCAACTTGATGAAATATCACATGTCCTGATCATCTCTTAAAATACAGATAAAAAATCTGAAGATCCTTTGATTTGTGCGTCATTACAGACAACCATTAAATACATATAACGTCCCATTAGATAAAGAAAATCACAGTTTAAACTCTAAAAGGAAAAATT
>CAXIVR010000005.1:132102836-132218600 GCA_964035755.1 Teleogryllus oceanicus | reverse complement strand
TTTAATTATTCCCAACTTGTTTCACATTTCTATAACATTTAATTTATTCATGTTAAAATTTTGTGTTCTTCAACTAATAAGCTACCGTGCTTGTGACCGTACTTATTCACGCTGAAGAAGACGTTGCATACAAATGACAATACAGATATATCACGCAACGACAATCTAGTGTACGTGGAATAACATCCTCGAATATAAATAATTGTACATTAAATATTAATATCCATAAATGGTGGTAGTAATAGTAATTAATTATTCGTTCATAAGTGTTTCAGATGGATGTTCTAAGTAATAAGTGATGTGCTTTTGAATTGTACCCACAGAGACTTAATTACATGATTATTACCATTTTTCTGTTATGTACTGTATGTCTGTTTCTGTATGCGTGCAATTTGTAGAGTGATAATCAAATATTTGTGAGGAATTAACTATAGGTAATTTACTAAAACGGAAAATATGCCTTTTTTTATTCAAATAATGTATATATTGCAATAAATTAATTTATTTCACATTTTTAACGCGTCACAGGTAGGTTAATATTTAGATGTTCAAAAAAGGCGAATGCCTTTTGCGATTTTTCATTTGTTTGCACGCTTAATGTAATTCGTTATATGGCATAAGGAAACGCTAAAATAATATGTTAATCTGTAAAACTGCTTGCTCTTGTAAATGAGCATTTAGCGCATGGTATTTGTTCAATACCTCATCATTTAAAACTTTCTGTAAATAATCCATCCAGTCTTTGCAATATCTCCCTTTGTCCAATTTTCTCAAAAATATTTCTGAAATCTGAAATTTGAGATACTGGCAGGGAACAAAAAAAGAACCGATTTCTGAACTCATCGTGTAATCTTACGATAGATATAATCCAGTAGACGAAATTTCATGACAGAGCATAAGCTTAATGATATCATTTCATATTCCATGATATTACGTGTCTTTGGTTGCCTTCCGTTACAAACATTTTTTAATGGGAGCTGATGAAACTAATTTATTTTGTTAGCCTTTCAGTAGAAGCATTTTTGTACTGTCTCTCACTTGCAGAATTTGTAATATCAACTATATCACTAACTTGTTTTGAAAACCAGATACCATAAATAAAACTCAATGGCAGTAAGTGACGTAAGCTTCATCACTAAAGTTCGCCACAGCAAGACCTCAACCTAGCACTTGAGAATGCAAGTCAAGTGCAAGAAGTAAACAAGCCGGGAAGAATCCAATCAACGAGACGCAACATCAAGCGAGAGCAGAACACGTTACGAGCAACATCATTCCTTGAAGCGTTGACCGGGAGACTTCGCAATGAGCGAGAGGGGTTCTCGCCATTATAGGCTTCTCCAAACCTTCAATGATCACTCACCGATCGTCGTAATCTCTTCTATTCGCGCCGTTCGTCGCCTACTGACTCCACAATCACTTCATTCTGCTAGAACTCATTTTACCAACATTATTATTCTTCATTCTGCATTACGCAAACTTAAACCTACGCTACACGGTTATTTATTTTATTTTATTTATTTATTTTACGTCAAAAAACAGTTAAAAACTGCGTATGACGTGCTATGGGGAAAAGTGAATTGTGTGCACATTTTCAAAATTCTGTGATCCCAACACTAACCATGTAATAAAATCTATTTTCAAGAAAATGAATTTTAAAAAAAGGAGAAAAAAAAACTCCCATGTAATAAAATTTATTTTCAAGGATAAAAAGCAGAGGATAAAGTTCAACCTTTACCACTGCTTTCACATTTTCTTATATTTAATAATAATAAATAGTAAATATACTATTTATAAAAAAGAGTAAAATAATACATTCATTTGCAATGTATTTTTTATTATATATTATTTTACTGTCTCTATTCATTATTTTAGAAATTATTTTTGATTTATTATTATCAACATCAGTAATTTATTTTCAGCGGCATGGTTTTCTAGTTGAATGATACACTTTTCTATGTCGTAGATTGATATTTAATATTTAATGTATATATAATACATTGACAGAGTATCGACAAAGAGATCACAATTAACTCATCGCTACTTTCTCCATTATTCCACTATCAACTATCCTAATGCCGCTGTTACGGCTTCGAAACTTTCATTACCAACTCTCAAATTCACCACGAACTCCAAATCCCTTCAATATATGGATATATGCAATACGTATGAACAATTCTCTTCTTCCGTCATACTCTGGCACGACTATCTTCCACCTGAGAAAAAATGCAAACCTCCAAGTCGCATCCGACTCTTTCCCCCTCCATAGAAATGCAGACTTCACTCTCAATTTAGCAATCGAAACTCCCATCCCCACACTGATTCAACACTCACATCCTGGTACCCTAAAATTCCAAAAAATTATGAATATTGAATTTACAACTTAGAGGTACATATTTCTACTTAACAATATGAAATAAAATCACTGACGTCTTCCCTTCTCTTAGAATTTATAGACAAAGTCAAGTACTTAACGATTGCAACATCTCTCTCATCGCGTTTAAATGAATCTTCAACACCTGACCGAATATGCAACTATCCTAGATGATTATAAATTTATCCGTTGTTTTCGCCAAGGAATGCATTGCCTATTATACAGTCACAATTATCGTTTCCGAGCGAGAGTAATATTTAGCATATGAAATCTTATACAACCACAAACGTTAATTAAAATGATTATTTTATCTTTTATTCTTAATTTTGATTTTGCATATTTATAGTTGGTTATAAGTCATTAAAAGTAAACTGTAGATCGTTCGACCAAGCACTAATAATGAAAAAATGAAAACAGCATTTAGTGGAAGTTTTATGAGATATGCTACAAAATCATTGTTAAGAGTTTGGTACGAATTGATACAGTTGTGGAATGGTTAAATTGATGCTACACCTCATGACCAATTTCATATTTCATTCAACATTCAACATACAACATACCAATAGCATACTGCATTCATCATCTCATCTGTTACCAACGTTTACCTGTTACCGTGCCTGTGGCCACCATTTTCACTGCTGAACCCGTAGGAACATTTTCAATTCATGGTACCAGATATCGTCACCGTCAACATTACCCTGCCCTTCTTTCGTCCCTACCACTACGAATGAACCTCTGACCAAAGCTACCCACCACTTCAAACACCACCGCCACTTTAATTGCCTGTGATGGATCCCCTTGCCTCTGAAGAATCGACCGGAAGGTCCTAAAGTCGAGTCCCAACAGTCCGGCACTAGTACCTTCGAAGTTGAACAATCGAAATACTTCAGCACGTCTTCGCTTAGTTTAATTCATCAACAGTCTAAAAGGGGAATTGGAGTGTATGGTGTGGAGTGTGAGAAAGGAGAATAGAGTGTGCGGAGGCTGAGTTGAATCTCCGTTCCGGGAGGTATCTGGAGGAGGAAAACCTCGCAAGTCGACTTAAAGCACGACTCTGGATCTCGCCTTCAGGCACGTTGAGGAAAACTCTCCCCTATCTCGGATGCACTCGACTCATACTTTCGGACATATGAGCATTAGCAGTTGGTAGGCCCGGCAACACTAAATACTTATTCGCTCACCACTTTCAGCATTACCCTCACCACTGCTGAAGCTTCCACATAGACCTTCAGTGGGCGTTGCCTGGCGGCTTTTTTCAGCAGACCGTCGCAGCTCATTTAACAGCAACGTCGACAGGTCTCTGAGCCGATGCTACGTTAGGTGTGCAGGCCTAGCGGGGCGCGGCGGGGCGGGGCGGGGCGGGGGGCGGGGCGGAGAAAAACCGAGGACGGGGACTGACGGAGGACCTGCTCACCTGCACGGTCGAGCGACAAATAGAATGCCACGAACATGTCACTGTTCCTAGGCTATCTCGTCACAAAAGACGGCTGTATGCTATCCAAACCAGGGATCTTCGAAGACGTAATGGTGACAATAGGAAAGGGACTTCAAAGAAAAACGCCGTTTTGACACTTATTCGAAATTACTTTTTTGTACTAATGACCTGCAGCAGCAAACATGCTGCCGAAGAAAAGCATACAAAACAATTTTCCAAAAGTAGCACGTCCACCTCAAGAACAACTAACGAAATATCTCGTGTATCAATGAAATAAAGTAAAAATTTTAACAAAAGTAGTCTTCACTGATATGCCTTAGTTCATATGTAGAACATCAGTTCTTTACATACAAAGAATGTGAAACAAGTTGCCTTTCCCTAAATATTCATGTGAATATAAAAAAATTTAATGACGCACGGCCTCTTTCTTAGAGCCTTCTGTCTTGAAGTCAACATCATCGTCAACAGCCGCCACTCAAAAACAAAAGAGCAACTAATCGTAATTTAAATTTATGAGAGCCCACTCGGTGTTGCTGTATTTTCAAACCCCAAACGCACTGTAACTTCCCTGCCCCTAACCTCCAAACTAACTCCCAAATACCTAATTGCGTTCTGCGAAAACTACCGAATTGTGTGGTAGCCGAAGATGTCGCTCCAATGGCACCAAAACCACCTGCGATTTCGTAGCGTCCCCATCGATTTTTAATTTGGTATTGAGATATACCAAAATTTTCCTCTCTCTCTACATCTATATCTGCAAAGATCTTAGCGTCCGGCTTGCTGGTCAATGGGGCACGATATAATTATAATCCTTATTACCTTATGATTATAGGATCCGCTGACTATACAGCGCAGCTGGGAATCTGAAATAGAATGTTTCTATTCCTTTGTTCATTACTGTTTGGATTGACTAAATGAAAAAAACACTTTTTTTTCTATAGAACAAAATTTAACAAAGTTTATTTTTACTTTTTTTATCAAACAATTTAATGAATTTAAGTTAGGGCCCTTTTATCATGATCTCTTCTAATTTACAATTTTACACGCGGTTAACTTATCTGAACTTCGTTGATGTCCCGCGTAGACTTCTCAGTCGAAATATCTTGCGATCTTGCCGTAGTTCAAAGTTCCAAGAAATTCTCTTCTGCCCCTATCCAAGCTGTTCTCAAACTATCAAAATTACCAGTCCCGATTACTTCCTATGACATAGTCCCCGAACTTGATTACACTCCCGACAAAGTTCCAATTTATACTTCAATATTGCTTCCACATGAAAATATCTACGATCAGTTCAGTAGCGTTTCAGAGCAGACTGAAATCTTCCTGCATGATTCATCCTCGAAGACTTGTATTAAACTACCTTCATTTTTCATAACATTTGACCGTCTAAACTTCTCCGCCCAATCCCAAAGTTTCTACTTCGGCATCAACCCATCTCTTAATGCATTTAGAAAACAAAAACTACATTGTTTATTCACGGTCGTTGCTATGCTCTAGCTCTGTGATATTTCGTAATGCATGTTCCACCATATTGTCTACAAATAAATGTTAATTTATTTTAACGTGACATATCGGTATGTCACAGCTTCCTCTTCCAAGCGTCATTTGGTTTGCTATAACCTAACTAAAATGACAAGACTAAAATTGAACACTTTCTTCTTGCTTCTTCACACTAAACGACATTAACACTATACACTTTGCACTGCACTAGGTCTTGTACTTGCGCCTTAAAACTATTTACATTTTCCTTTCGGAATGTGCCAACAATAACTATTTCATCATGTATTCTAATAGCCGTATCTGCCTAATATTTGCTCCTCATTAACTTCATTGAATACAATACACTTTAAATTAAACTCCCTACACAAACTGACAAAATACAATAATAACAAAACAATAAAAAAGAAAAAATATTACACCTAATATTTACAACTATTTACAAATCTCTGTTATGACCAGTATATTTAATCATGCGTGTCGTCCCTCATATACGGCTTCATGTTCCTGTAGTTATATGTTCCCATTTGCCGTCCATTTTCATCATTCAAAATCGCGGCATTCTTGCTTAATACTTTACAAATTCGGTACGGTCCTTTATACAACGGGAAAAATTTATAAAATAGCTTCTTATCCACTGACGACACTTGAGGTATCTAATTAACACTTCATCACCTCCTATACTCGCCTCGAAAGCATTGTTTCTGTTTTAGCTTTCTTTGGCTGCTGCCTCTCAAATTGTCATAAATTATTCGCGTATCTCTACATCATCTGGGTGTAGTCCAATTTGCCAGTACGACGCATTAAAATCCAGTCCCGTGAATATCGAGCTCCTTTTACCTTCACATCATTTCCATCTAATTTCGGCGGTTTTTCATGACGAGCGATGGTCTTGCTATTGAGTTTCCTAGCATCAACACTAAAATCTGATCTTATTGTCTTTCTTCCGAACTATCACTATTGGGCTTAATACGGTGTCATCGATTTTTATTATACCATCCTCAAGCATCGTGTTTATTTGTTTACGTACTTCGCTATTATATACATGGGGGATCGGATATTGTTTCAGATTAAAAGGTTCCTCATCCATCAATTCAATTTTAAATTGATATCCCTTTACCGGCTCCCTTGAACTTCCAAAAATGTCTTTATATTCATTGACTAACATTTCAATAGCTTCACTAGCATCTATTCCGTTTTCGTCGACCGCGCCCTCTGCTGCAGTGTGGATCTGGTCCCTGGTCTCTAATTTGTTCCGCAATAGCGCAAATACACATATCTTCGCCCTCCTGGTCTTTGATCCCTAAACAATGTTGTTGCCCTTTGTCACCTCGTAACAATACACTCCTGTTACCTATGTCGACCTTGGCGTCACACATTTTTAGGCCATCAATCCCCAAAATAATTGGACGAATCAAATTCTTCACTACAATTGCCGGAAACTGAATTGTGATCCCTTGAACTTCCACTTCCACCCAAATTTGCCGACTTCTCGTTTCGATGCGCCTTCCATTAGCTGTCCGAATATCCAACTCCTGGTGGGTAGCTCATCAATTTTATTTCCTTTTCTTTAACTGCTCATACAATTTTTCGACACTGCACAAACATTAGCACCTGTGTCAATTAAAATGTCTACAGGTATATTCCGAAATATCCCCTTCAAAATTAAACACGTGCTATTCTCCGCCCGTTCGTCCGTATCTTCCCTTAATTCGCTTATATTTCAGATTCAGAACATCATGAATTCATTTTCTATCTGTTCAATCTTGTCCTTAATGTCCGACATATATTTCCCAGATTCAGATTCTTGCACCATTTTAATGTTTCTAAGTCCCTCCTGTATTCGTTTTTCTAATTTACAATCCGAATTAACTAATTTAGATTCTATGTTTTCAATTTTTTCGCCATGTTGAAGCGACATTGCATTTAAATTATCTACACGCGATTCGACGATTGTCAACTTTTCGCATTGTTGATCATGTAAATGTCCTAATGTCACAATGTTTTCCTGTAAATCCTTAACTTGGGAATTAATTTTGTCGCCAGATTCTTTTAATTCCTCTGCATTTGGTCGACTTGATTATTAAAAGACTCAATTTTACAATGAATAATGTTGAATTCAGCCGATGTATCCGCCCGTAATTGCACTATTTCTGTGTATTTCCTGACGAAAATTCTTCAATTCTAATGACATTTCCGATGTCATTCCTTCCAATTTAGCGTTATTTTTTTCAAATTCAATATTCATATCTGAAGTGATCCCCTCTAATTTATTATTCATATCTGAAGTGATTCCATCTAATTTAGTATTATTATGCTCAAGTTTTGCGTTCATTTCTGCTAACATCTTAAGAATTAAATTATTAGGTCCATATTTTCTAACGGTGCAGCCATTATTTCCTTTCTTGTGGTTCAATCTCAACAATTTCACGAAATTTCCTCGGGGTTAGTATTAGCAGACGCCATATCATCTACATTAACATTCTCCATACGCAATTTTTTGCTCCTAGTATCCATTTTGAATTCTAATACAAATTAAAATCTCTCTGTTAAATTATTTTAAAATCACACCAATGAAATGGTCTTGGCCCTTTCTTATAATCAATAATTAATTTCAAATGTCAATCCATAAATTTCAGATTCCCTTTGGATCACTATATCATAATTTATAAGACTAATTTTATCCGTGTCACAATTGTTATAAATTATAACAAATTATGCCTCACGTTGGCGCCATTTTGAGATATACCAAAATTTTCTCTCTCTCTACATCTATATCTGCTAAAGATCTTAGCGTCCGGCTTGTTGGGTCAATGGGTCACGATATAATTATAATCCTTATTACCTCTATAATGGATTATAGGATCTGGACTATACAGCGCAGCTGGGAATCTGAAATAGAATGTTTCTATTCCTAGTTCATTACTGTTTGGATTGACTAAATGAAAAATCACTTTCTTTTCTATAGAACAAAATTTAACAAAGTTTATTTTACTTTTTTTATCAAACAATTTAATGAATTTAAGTTAGGCCTTTGATCATGATCTCTTTCAATTTACAATTTTACACCGCGGTTAACTTATCTGAACTTCGTTGATGTCCCGCGTAGACTTCTCAGTCGAAATATCTTGCGATCTTGCCGTAGTTCAAAGTTCCAAGAAATTCTCTTCTGCCCCTATCCAAGCTGTTCTCAAACTATCAAAATTACCAGTCCGATTACTTCCTATGACATAGTCCCGAACTTGATTACCACTCCCGACAAAGTTCCAATTTATACTTCAATATTGCTTCCACATGAAAATATCTACGATCAGTTCAGTAGCGCGTTTCAGAGCAGACTGAAATCTTCCTGCATGATTCATCCCTCGAAGACTTCGTATTAAACTACCTTCATTTTTTTCATAACATTTGACCGTCTAAACTTCTCCGCCCAATCCCAAAGTTTCTACTTTCGGCATCAACCCATCTCTTAATGCATTTAGAAAAAACAAAAACTACATTGTTTATTCACGGTCGTTGCTATGCTCTAGCTCTCGTGATATTTCGTAATGCATGTTCCACCATATTGTCTACAAATAAATGTTAATTTATTTTAACGTGACATATCGGTATGTCACAGTATTGACGCAGGATAGAGAATATCAAATGTCATAATGGATGTTTTAAATAATACGGTTATTCCTCATTACACTACTTTTACAATTACTGCATTTTATCCGTCTGCTTAGGACGAAATGGAAGGAATTATTTACTGGGTATTTGTGTTCGGAGACCCTGAATTGTTTTATAGAATTCTAAATGAGGTATTGTCAAGTCGGTCTTCATCTCAGGTCGCCAGTTCGTCTTCCTCTCAAGTACAATAATTCAACGCATTCAGATATATTTCTTTCATGTGTTTCAGTGCAGTCTCTCGCAAGACTATTCACATCGATTACTTCTCGATTTTTCCTTTACAATCTATGTTTAGATGTTCACTTGTTAGCAATATTAATTTTTTCAAGATCTGCGAGAAGGAAACTGGAGGGTATTTCAGCTAATCAATTCAATGTCTTTTTGTGCAAATTAGATTAAATGGACCAATGGCATGAACGAATGACAGAATGTTTTGATCTGGTTTAATAGCAATAGAAAGAAGCTACCAGAAGGGAGCAATAAGGAAGCAGCTAGCCTTTTAATAGTCAATTAAAAATTTACATGCGAGGTGCTGAGAAACGGATGTGGGTCGAGTCATTTTAAATCGATTGAAAATATCTATTTTGAAGAAAATCAGAATGGTTTTGGAGCTACCGTTGATCAGACAAACAAACAGAAGAACAGAGAGAGTCAGGACAGGCCGACGATGTTCTGTCAGTTGATTATTCAATATCAATCACGCACAAAATATGGATTTTGATTACATGACATGCTACAAGAAGTAATTTACTATATACATAGGAACACGATTTATCGACTTTTTCGTTATCAGGACCCGGCAATAAGAGTTTTTCTGTCGAAAATATGCTGCATTTCGGCGCATGATTATAACACTACTCGCTAACCCGTGCGAGAACTCTGGCATGTTAAACTCAACCTTCTTCCCTATTTTTCCATTTCAATATTACGTTTTTAATATATCCTTTTCTTCAAGACCTTCTTATACTCCGCTACTAGTTCTGTATGTCTCGTAATTGATAACAAAACAATACACCCTTGCCAATACAAACTATTCTTATTTAACTTTATTACCGAGAAGACGGGTACACCCAAGTAATTCAGTCGCGCAAAATATCAAGTAATTATATAACTTCACATTCAGTTGCAGATTCTACAGGATCTGAACACGTGGGGTAGAATCCAGAAGCGTCGAACCAGTAAAAATGAAATAGAATATTCAAGTTCTCATATTGTTGATTATGGTGTGCGGAACGTTTCTTTGAGCCCTTGTCCTCAAAATTTTAGCTTTTAAGGCCCTAGAACGCTTTGTTTAGGAGTTATTTAACAATATATATTAAAAATGCGGTCGAGTGTTGCGGGTTGCTTTTGACATGAATATTTATATGCATTTTTTAAACAAATCCTTCATATTATTAAAGTCAAACGGCAATTCGTCACGTCTCCGTGAATTTCTTTTTCTTGACAGACCTCATTTATAAAGATTGGTTGCATGTTGGAGCCCCAAAAGGTATATGAACTACTGAAATAATGTAGGAGACGATCTCTTCTTAGGAAGTAAGGTCGAGGAAAGAGCATGGAAACTGAATTATTACGTTTCATTGTGTGTCACAACAACAATGTGGTTTTCTAGGAGATATGAAATTACAAAGCTTGGAGAAAAAGCTTAATTGCACATAAGAGTAATATTAGCAAAAGACACTCAGGATAGTATTAACGAAACAACTCAATGCCTTCTTTCACAATCAAAGTAAACATTGTCAGAAACAATCAGCAACTGGAGTTAGTTGACTCACCAAAAATCAATAAATGGCAAGAGGATAGTCATACGCATGCTAAAGTTGAAATTCGCTCACCATTCCGTCAACGCCGAACGAGCGTCATACAAAGTTAATATTACCTCTCGTAGAACATTCTGCTCTGAGAGCCGTTAAGTACCGAAGCCGTCAAACGACTGCAAGCCCGACGCGTACGTCACTGATCGTGAGGGGGGATCGCTGAGAAGCCAATGTATCCGTAAAAGTGGAAGCATCGATTATTCATCGCTGTCAACGCTGCTCTTCTTTCCGGATTGAGTAATCAACACGATACGCCCCGGCACGAACACACACACCTCGTGATAGGGATGCGTCATCGCCAACAAAACATCGATTTTTCAAGCCATCGATATTTAGAATTAATAGATCGATGTCAATAATACATTGCCCCTAAAAACATTGATGATTCGTCAACGTTTCTGAAGACATATTTAGTAACATGTATCACTAAAGTTGACAGAAAGTGGCCTCTGTTGGTGGCGTTTTAATTAATGTATAATTAATATTTACAAAACAAAGAGAAAAATAAAGAAACTATTCTAATTTATTTTTAACTCTTGCTGAGTGCGGTGTATGTGAAGGTTCAATTTACTGAGAATTGAAGAATTAATACGTTTTAATATATTTTCATCCAATACTAAAATATTGAGAACGTAAAACCATCAAGTATAAAACAACGATGTCCAAAAACGCGACCTACAAAATTCATTACTACAAAGGTTTCGAAGACCTGCTTATTTTCAAGACACAGAATGAACCTCTATCATTAATGTTCCATTTGTTAATGGCCGTTTTCATTGATTTATAATTAAAATTTACAAAACAAGTGCTGGATGGTGAGATCTGTCGCCGACTAACACGATGGATAGGGGGGATTTTCCGTTCAGGAAACTCCCCAAACAGGACATCTCCGCAGACGGGACAAACTTTAAGTCTTTGAATGGTCTCCTGACATGTGTGGTAATGTAGTGCATGTACGTACGGAGTGTACAGACAGGCTAAAGTAAAGGAATGAAAGATGGCGTGTGGTCTATCACCGGTTTGTTAGGGACCGTTGTTGGGTTCCGGTTTTCATCTGGTGTTCATCAGAGAAACCACGGAAAACTACCGATCAGAGAAGCCGGCTGTTACAATTCCCCTCCAGACGTTACTGAACTCGGTCTAGCTGTCTAGCTAGTGTAGAAAATCTGCCATTGTCGAGCCTTACAACCAAGGACCTCCCGGTCAGAGGTACTGCAATGGTATCAATTGATCACCTGAGCCACCTACATTGGTAATAAAACATCGACAATGTAAAAATATTGATAAAAACATTGGTTTTAAAAAAGACGGTTTCAATAATTCGGTGATAAAAATATTTTTTAACATAAAAACATCAAGCCATAACGGCTAAGTTGGGTTTGCCGAGAGCCAGTGGCCGTCTGAGCAACCTAAGCCGCCTCTGTCGATGTTAATAAAACATCTACAACGTGCGAACATCTAGTATAAGATATCGATGTTATAAAAACATGTGCTTCAATAATTTGGTACCGCGAGCGGTAGCTCAGTGCATCAACTGATGTCTCTGCAGCGCCTCTGACCGGGAGGTCCTAGGTTCGAGTCCCGACGGCGGCAGGATTTTCGACACTAGCTTTCAGCTAGGTCGAATTCAGTCGCTGTTTGGAGGAGAATTCTAGCAGCCGGCTGCTCTGATCGGTAGTTTTCAGTGGTTTCTCCGATCAACACCAGGCGAATGCCGAAGCAGTACCCTAACAAACGGGCCACGGACCGCGCGATCTTTCCTTCCTCTTCTTGTCCTATCCTCCTCTTACACACACACCCTTACACTTACATGCACTACACTACCACATACAGGTCGGGAGCTTAGAACGGTTGGAGATGTGCCCCGCTGGTGGGAGAGAACCGCCAGGGGAACCCACCAGCCGACCGCAGGTCGGCACCGATCTCGCATCCAGCGGGAAAGATCTTCTCCGAGAAAAACACATGTACTACACTTACGGGGCTAATGACAAAAGCAGTTGACGTGCCCGGAAACACAAAAAAATCAATCAATAATTTGGTACTAAAAATGTTTTCAGAAATTACAAAAACCCTAGGTGGCTAAGAGCGTGTACCATCTCACCGCTTTGGTTCAAAGGGCCGCAGGTTCGTGCCCCGCCTGGGGCATGGTTGTTTGTCCATTGTCTCTCATGTATGTGTTGCCGCGGAGGGCCTCGTACTCTGCTGACCCCAGATCAGAGTCCGTAAATATGTTGGTGTGTAGTCTATGGTCAAACATGCGTCTCATCGGGACGTAAAGGGTAACCGGCTGTTAGCTGAATAAAAACGCCAGGAAAAAATATTGAGTTTTGAAAACATTGACAACGCCACCGCATCCCCACTCTGTAGGGGGCGTGGCTTTCAAGGAGAGGCTTCCGCGCTAACGGCCAAGTTGGGCTTGCGGAGGGCCAGCGGCCGTCTGTGGGCGCCGCTAAGGAGCTCTTTGCAGTTGATCCCCCTGGCGATTATTTCGGTATTACAGCGGAGGCGTGTGCGCATGCGCAGAGCTCTTGTTCGGGGATTAAAGTCGATTCGTTAATGAGCGATGGCGGCGGTGGCGCGGCGTCTGAAGCGGCGATATTGCAAAACTTCGCCAAGTGCCCGCCGAGCGCCGGCCCATTGTTTTCTCTCCGTCGCGACGCCTCGCCCCCCCCCACTCCCCCGCCGGCGCGTGGATGTTCGATGCGGGGCGTGGGCTTCTGCCGTCAGAGATCGCCGCGTTGGCTGCCGCCTTGCCTCAATGGCGCTATCTCCCTTAAGTGGTTATCCAAAGCGAGACCGCCGACTACAGCCGGCTCTATGCCACAAACACCCCACATCCGGCAGCAGATCCGAAAGAGCAGGTTTGCAGGAGACTGGCAGGGGGAGGAGGATGTGACGCAATATTTGTTTTAATCTATCGGAAACCTGAAGGCATCTCAAAGTATTAGTGAACATAGTGCTTCACAATTGCTATGCTTTGATACTGAGACGAGGTGTTTTAGTTAGAATCGGACAGAAAATCCCCGTGCTTTTAGGAAGCACGTTTTATGAAACAAGATGTAAAGAACTATGTATACCATCCGATAGATTTTTCTACCACAAATCTTATACTGAGAGTTGTTTTCGCCTTTAAAAAATTAAGCAAATCTGTGTGGGTTTTAATAATAAAACATGGAGTTTCTGAAGCTTGGCTTAATTGAAATGCGGCTTACATCAAGTACGTGTAACGTTCGCCCTTGAAAACCTTCTGTTTCAAATGTCATATTGTCAAAATGATAGTGAGGAGAATGCAAATAATTTCAAAATTGGAGAAATATTTTACATTTTTCTCTCCCCCTCGCTCCCTCCCTCTCTTTCTCTTCTCTTTCTCCCTCTCTCTCTCTCCCTCTCTCATTCTTTCTCTGATATTCTCAAATACTTAATAACATAATAGAATTATTTTTCAAAAATATTCACAAAATTATCCCTTAGAACGCATTGAATAGTACTAATTTAAATTTATTGTTGTTATTATTTTTTTGTTTTTGAAAACTACTGAATATTTGGTCTAACACGTTTTCATACAAGAGATACTTTAAGGAAGGAATGTCATCTATAAACTAGTTGAACGTCACCACTTATTAGCCCTTTAATTTTATTACAGTCTGGAGGGAGAATCAGGTAAAATGCTCCCATAATGGCGCCGCTTCTTTCGACGCATGTGCAATGCATAAGAGGCGTTGCAATGAGTAAGATCAGCCGACGCCCGCGTGACACTCCAGCGCTCAGCTCAGAGTGTGACAAACGGAAAAACGAAAACGAAAACAAGTGACGCTAAAACTTTTAACACCTCATCCCCTATTCGCTGATCGATCTTTATGAATCATGTGCGAGTCAGATGTATCGCTAAAACAGCACCATAACTGTGGCGCATTGACCAACGAGAATTGAAGGAATGCAATTTGCTCTGAACTTCCAAGGATGCTTTAATAGAATGAAAGAGCCTGTAAATGTATTTTCATGGCTGAAATATGTTTGAACGAGAGGAACACAACTGTAAATCCTAAAAGTAAATCATAACTGTAAATCCTAAAAGGGATTACACAATGAAAGAAACAAATTTACTTTTTTCCTGAAAAACACAAATATACAGAAAGAAATAAAAGAATCAAACCAGTTCATTAGAAAAATAAGAGTTGCTTTATTTGAATATTTGAAGTGTACATCGTTGTCGTAAAGGGAAAAACTATAATACAACCCCAAAAATGCGTTTCGTATCAAATTAAAAATATAAAGGAAGAGAACAGTGGTAGTATTCTATTAATAATTCTTTTTTACTGATACACTATTCAATATTTCCTGTATAATGTTTTATTGAACAATTTTGTACTCTTAAAAATTTTCATGTACAGAACGTAACACTTTAAAACTATTCATAATACAAAAACGTTTTAATTTATTTTTTTACGTTCTCAACAATCTCCTGTCATTTCAATGAACACAAATCCGAGGCCATGCAAACAGCATGAATATTTCACGAAGGAATTCAAAGCATCAATTTACTTTCTGATTCCGCCGGCACAGCGCTGATGTTCCCGCCCGGGAAGCGGCGCGTCTTCACGTGATCTTTCTTTCGCCGGCTGCCTTCGACAAAAATCCCAGTCGCAGCGCAGATATTTCGAGGGGAGCATAAGAGGGTGGATGGTGGGGTGCGGCAGGCGCCCAGGCACCGTTTTCCAGGCCACCGCCCCAGGCAGGCAGGTAGGCTGCGTAATGACGCTCCAGGGCCTCGGGGAAATCAGGGCGGGGTGGTGGCAGCCCACCCCGCCCCTCCCTGCGTCGCCATTTCCCTTCTTGCCCCCTCTCCCTTACTTGCCCCCCTCTGGCCGCGACGAGCCTCGAGGGCTAGACTCCCCGCTCCCGTTCTTGCCCTCCCATCTACCCTTTCACTCTCTGCCCATTCCAGCCTACCGTCCGCTCCCTGCCCGCCCTTTCTCACTTCACTCCCCGCCCATTCCATCTCTCCCCTGCCGCCCGTCTTCCCTCCCATTCCCACGCACGTTACATCATCCTCCCCTTCCCACACCATTCCACCCTCACCTCTCCCTCCCCACCTATTTCATCAATCCACCTCTCCCCACACGATCAATCCCCTCTCCCATCATTCCTCCTCCTCACCCCTTCCCCGCCCAATCCTCCCCATCTCACCCTGCACATACCACATTCTACCCCATCCCTACTTTTGCCGTTAATTTCTCCTCACTGCGCTTTCCCCTTCTTTTCCTTTCCTCGCCCGTTGCGGGAAGCTTCGGCAAGAGAACCCCATCTCCGCCCCTTCCCCTGCTGCCGCCTCGCCCCCGCCTAGGGCTCTTGGGCGGTCGCCCCGTGATAACGGGCCCTTTCCCCTCCGCGCATACATCATTCGCAGCCCCAGGTAAGAGGGGCCGTGTGAGTCTTAGGCGGGTGCCTTTCGGCGTATTTCAAACGTTCACGCCTCCAAGATTTTCGATTCACTCTGTTGAAACGGTGCGCAAGGGGAGTGAAATATTTGACTAAAATATAGTGTATTTCTATTCTCCAACAACAATTATTTGGAAATTTTTGAATTTCGGGTTATTTAAATTAAAGAAAATGCAGATTTAGTTATTAGAAACGATATAATATTTTGGCAATCAAGACCAGTTTCAATGAATAAGAAAATCTACATTATTTTTCTGATTATGTTTTACAGTACTGCGATGTAACGCTTCCATAAAGCCCCACCAACATATAATAGACCTATTACCATTTGTAGCGAACCTGAATAGTGAAACATTAATTTAATCGGTATTTTTTTCCAAGAGGTTTCTTGAAAATAAGTGAAAAACATTTGGAGTTACGGTATTACCAATGTAATGATTATTTCTTTTTATTCCTTATTTATTATCACAGAGGTTTAGATGAAGAAAAGTGTTTATTATAGTGTTGGTTGTGGATTGTTATAAAAATGTGTACATAGAAATTCTGTGTTATCTTTGCCCCAGCAATTCTAAAATTGCTTTGGCATTAAAACATGTTTCTATACATCAAAATTAAATTTAGCAGCGCAGGGCAAATGAAACATGTTTTCCAAAACATTTTTCGTTACAAAATTAGGTTTGGCAAAACTTATCTCGTACAGCATTTCGTAATACCAAACAATGTCATAATATTTGTACAATTCGTTTTCACCAGTTTGTCACCGTTGTTAGCTTATTGACTTTACAAGTATATAACAATAAACTTTCTTTCGACAAATGTCATCAATTTGATGGGCCAGTAACTGTAAAACAGAATGTGTTTTTATACAAATGATATTTACGTTTCTCAAAGAATTCCTCTATCGGGTAGGTAATTCTTTAAACAATTCGAAAATCATTTGAAATTAAACAATACTTTTAATTGCAGTTCTATAGCAAAATCTTGAATTTACAATATTCTACTTGAAATTCGAACTACTCCCAATTCCTTTCTTTTAGTAAGATGACGCTTAACTAGAAAGCACAAACAGTTCAGTCGGAAACGGAATTGCATGTCAAGAAAGTCTAGGACCGACATGTATTCCGTAGAACTGAGCCCAATCTCGTGTTGCAGCAAGTTCGCAACCTCTATCTTCCTTCTTACTTCCTCTAGTTTTGTTCGCACTTCTCTTGTCTTTCGGGCATTTCTCATTCACTCCCTCTGTTTTTCAAGCCCTCCCTTTGCTTTTGCTCCGAAAATACAACGTTAATTGTGCATCCGATAATTAGAGTAATTTGGCATTCCACTTTCCATGTCTTCACGACTTTCTTCTCATTACTTCAGCTGAAGGAGTCCCTCAATGTCGTCTCGGAGCTTCTTGCCGTTCACAGGATGTCACAGAAAGTAGCACCCTCACGAGAAACTAGGCGGCACAGATACATCTTCGTTAGATCCAAAAATATATTTTAAAACAATATTTTATGTTTTTGAAGAAATTAAAAATAATTTCATTGAAGAAATATTTTCATTTTATTTACTTTCCTTTATAATGAACATAATACATTATATCGCTCTCAGTTTCCTTAGAGAGCACGGACAGTTTTTTCTTCTGAAAATTATTTTTTATATAGTGGCGTGTAATCGTCCACATTTAGAGTTGCTCTCCGACGTCAATCAATTCATATTGTGTTATCGTGCTTCCAAATAATGGAATTCGAACTTAAATCTGTCAACTTCGGATTATATCATTATTGTTGGACATACAGGATTTTTATTAATACACAATTTACAGAACTGATGACGTCAGAATGAATAAAGAAACAAATTTCGTGAACGAAAGTATTGAAAAAACTATTCGATATGGTTGAAAAAAGTCATCTCGTTACTCAGTGCTTATCTTACCCATTGGAGCAAAGATATCGCTTACAGAAAGGTAACAGCGTAAAATCTAACACACTCGGAAAACGGAAAACAACAATTAGTGCGACATGACAATTCTGAATTTTGGAAGAAACATTTTCTCTGAAACCTGAAAATTCAGATTTCCATCGAAATACGGATAAAAGGAAAAATATCTGCGTGTGTGTGTGCGTGTGTACGGGGAGAGAGAATGGACAAGGAAGAGGAAGGAAAGAATTTGTTCGGTCTTGGACCGTTCGTTAGGGTACTGCTCCGACATAGGCCTAGTATTGATGGAAGGAACCACATAAAACTACCGCTCAGAGCAGTAGGTTGCTGGAATTCTCCTCCAGACAGCAGTTAAATCCGACCTAGCTATCTAGAGAGTGTTGAAAATCTCATAGCGTTGGTACTGGATCCCTACGGTCTCTCCGTCAGAGCCGTTGCACATTCACCGATAATGGTAGCTCTGAGCAAAACTGAGGCAGTCTTTATGCCCGACGGATTTGGAGTGCACTACATTGTTTGCAAATCCCGTACTCCAAAGTACTTATGGCTGCATAGCAACAGAGTTTGTGGAATGTGTAAGCCACTTGAATAAGATACAACCGTAGTTATTCAACAGTTCTGGGTACTCAATCTCAGCGTACCGACAGCCATTTAAACGGAGCGTTTGCAACTGAACATTTCTTTAAAAAGTTCCAAATCTTGCATGTTTGTCGATACAGCACTTTTCTGTCAAAGAGTGTTTCGTTCTGCAATAAATTTAACGGCCAATCTTGCTCCCACCAGACACATGAATTCACAGCGACGACAGTTACTACACGGTTCGTCAATCATTCGTGTATTTATTAACGAAAATGATTGACAGTTGATTACTTACTCTATGCTTTCCCTGGCGACATTAATCTCAACCATTCTTATATTTTGACGTTTTCCCCATATTGTATTTATACTGTGAATGGGTACCACGTTCAGCATTTATAACGAAAAATACACATCATATTCTAATATTTAATTAAGCTGCATTGGGAAAATTGGTCTCGCAGTTTGTTTTAATTGCTTGCATAACACGAACTACATACATTGCATTGAAAATTGAACTACTTGTAACAAAACTCAAACATAAAATGAACAAAATAACTTCATTCCATTATAAATCTACGTAGCAATTCACTCATTTGGTCCAATATCAACAAAGGATTGAAGTATCCAATCAACTCCGTACGTAAGTATAATAAATTAGAAATGACTTATTTAAAGCATTTTATTATATGCTTACATTGTCTTAAATTGAATTTGTTTATTCTATAAAAGATTTGCTAACGTTCAAACATAATTATTTAAGAGAAAGATATTATTGTTTATATTTTTTTATTATTTCAATATTTTATTATTTTATTGTCGTCCACTCTCACGTCACATAATGTTCACCACGTCACCATGTCAAATAATTACCATGAATGCACACAAATATTTGAAGAAGAAAATAATTTTAATAATAAGAAAACTTTTTGAGGCAGAACATTTTTACAAGAGTAAATGTCTCGTTAAAATCCGCAGGAGATATCTCAACGGTATTCGTACATAATAACAGTAATTCAATGGCGTGAAATTTTACAAAAGGGCTTCAATTATGTATTATGGTGTTTTAGACATTAGAAAAATGTTTAAGATTTGCCCATTCATGCAAAATATTTTTCAACACTAATTGTACATGTCACAATAAGTAAGACCGTTTTGGCTGTGCTATTAAGCATACACGTTCAACATAGAAAGAATAAATCTCAAATGAACAACGCAATTAGGATTGATAAAATTTCGAATCAAAACTTGGGTTTTGAATAAAAAACAAAGTACTTGAAAAGTGACAGAAAGCTGATACTACATTTAACAGGCAATTGTTAAATGACTAATGCTAATGTTAGGGGAAACTGTTTCTTGCCTTTACCTTCAACGCCAAAATTACAAATCTAAAATACTTTCACAAAGGACTCGAACCCACAAATCTGGTGAATATTATTTAGGTTAGTGATCACACAGAAACTTTGACGTACTTTCTCTTTAGAATTCTTTTTCAATCTATTTTAATCATAACATCGTTCATCATAATTTTGCAAATGCTTCACATTGTGAATTGCCATATCAGTATCACCATCACCAAGATGAACACCAACACTATTCACTGATAATTATAAATATATAATACAATACGAGCATAGATATTTTGATATTTTGAGAATACTTACGTCTACTTTGTTCAATGTTTTGGCTAATAAAGCAGCGATGAAACTCCGCAAGTTTGAAGAATAATGTGTCGTATGACAGCCTTTCATCTCACATTGCCACAATCCAAGAATTATTTCATAAATTGACGATGTTGGGGCAAGATATGACACACCAATCACAGAATTTTTCCCATTATCGTGAATGTTAATATCTCAATTTTGGTCCACATGTTAATAAATATTATAGACTTAGTTCAAGGTTGACATAGTTGGAAGTATCTAGATTAGTAAGAAGGAAAGCAACACTTTGATCATAGTTGAGATTTTAGATGAACAAATAGCAGAAGACTTCGTGTGGTTGGTGAGGCTTTTGTGGTTTCCGGCTCGAGCTTTACAATTCAATTGAGGTGTGATTGCGAGAGATCGTAACTTACACTTCGAGGAGTTAAGGACTCCAAACTGAAACTTATAAGTCTAAAATTGGAACTATAAGAAACTGAAAATACATAATATACAATATTTGTCCATTTAAGAGTCCTAAAAGCCAAATGAAAAAATATCTCGGTAGATGCTCATTGAGAAAGTTAGAGTGAGAGTGAGCGAGAGAGTGAGAGTGAAAGAGTGTGTGATTGAGAGAGTATGAGAGTGAGAGTGAGAGAGGGTGTGCGATTGAGAGAGTGAGAGAAAGTGAAAAAGAGAGTGAGAGGGTGAGAGAAAGTGATAGGGAGTGTGAGAGAATGAGAGAGAATGAGAAAGAATGAGAGAGTGAGAAAGAATGATATAGAGTGTGAGAGAGTGTGAGAGAGTGAGAGAGAAAGTGATAGGGAGTGTGAGAGAATGAGAGAGAATGAGAAAGAATGAGAGAGTGAGAAAGAATGATATAGAGTGTGAGAGAGTGTGAGAGAGTAAGAGAGAGCGAGAGAGAGCCAGAGAGAGCGAGAGGGAGCGAGAGGGAGTAAGACAGTGAGAGAGAGTGAGAGGGAGAAAGATGGAGAAAGGGTGACAGAGAGAGAGAGAGAGCACGGGCGCACGAAAAACCGCTAAGGCCCGGGGTAACGAGGCACCCCGTAGTCGACGAGCGAGGAAAAGGCGCCTATCGATTGTCGCCGGCGCTTGTTCTCGCGATACTCCTTTAATTAGCCCGCTGCCGGCGCTGCGCCGCCGAGCTTGTGTTCACCCTTACAATTAGCGACAAAATACATCGCTGGAACACGGCTCGCAGAGCGCCGTCACCCCCGCCGCCGCCACCCACCGCCGTTGCCCCTTCCTCCGGCCCGGCGCTCGCCCCCGTCCTTAGCTAGCGGGCCTGTCACTGCCCTTAGCCATTGCTCCTGCGATGGGGGCGGCCTTCGGGAGGGGGAGGGAGGCGGGTTCGTGGCAGGGAGGAGATGCAGACGGTGGTGGCAGAGTTTGCGAAACGGCGGGGAATGATCAAGGGCTGGGGGCAGTGGTGAGTGTGGGGGCGAGAACAGATCTGTGACGAGAGCGGTGGTGGGAACGGGGACAGCAGCAGGGGCGGGGGTTAGAAAGGGGAATGGAAGCACGGGCGGGAACGGGAGAACGACAGGGGATGAGGGCGGGGAGTTGGACGGAAGCAGGAAAGGGGCAGAGAGTGTGGGTGGGGGCTAAGGTGGAAGTGGGAAAAGGACGGAGTGCGAGAATAGGAGAGAGGGCGGAAAAGGGAGAAGGACCACCAGCGACGACAGTGGCTAAGGTGGCAGCGGGAGAAGCGGCGAGAGCAACGGCCGGTGCTGGGACGGAAGCGGGAGAAGGACCGAGAGCGAGGGCGGGGGCTAAGGTGGCAGCAGGAGAAGCGGCGAGAGCAACGGCCGGTGCTGGGACGGAAGCGGGAGAAGGACCGAGAGCGAGGGCGGGGGCTAAGGTGGCAGCAGGAGAAGCGGCGAGAGCAACGGCCGGGGCGGGGACGGAAGCGGAGAAGGGCCGAGCGGGGGCGGGGGCTAAGGTGGCAGCAGGAGAAGCGGCGAGAGCAACGGCCGGTGCTGGGACGGAAGCGGGAGAAGGGCCGAGAGCGAGGGCAGGGGCTAAGGTGGCAGCGGGAGAAGCGGCGAGAGCAACGGCCGGTGCTGGGACGGAAGCGGGAGAAGGGCCGAGAGCGAGGGCGGGGCTAAGGTGGCAGCAGGGGAAGCGGCGAGAGCAACGGCCAGTGCTGGGACGGAAGCGGGAGAAATGGTGAGAGCGAGAGCAGGTATCGTGAGCGGGAGTGGGAGTGCTCTCTCGCATTAGCGCTGTAAGCCTCGTTCTGAACCGGCGGTGCGCGCGCGCCCTAGCGACGCGGAAGCAAACAACAATAACAGTCGCCGGGTGCGCGGCGTCCGCAGCGATGCGCTTCGGCCGTCGGCGCCGTGGATTCCTCCGCGCCTTCCTTGCTCCCGCCTTTGTAATTCGTCAGCGCGTGTCTCCTCCATTAGCAGTATCTCCTCGTGCTCGGAGTTTTCCTACTGCTGTTGTTCACCGTCAATTACGTTTTAGCTACTTTATTCTTTTTTCTTTTTGTTATTTAAGGTCGTTTCAACATCAAGGTCATTAGCAACCACTGTCGGAATTAACGTTGTGGTAGCTGGGAAGATGGAATTATATGGTGATGATAACGGGTGAAAAGACGAACACAAATAGAACCATGTCCGAGGCGGGCTCGTACCCGCTATCCTTTGGTCCGAGATCACCACGATACTACTATCTTAGCGATCTCGGCCACCGGATCGGCTCTTTCAATTTTGTGTTCCTTCATTCTTCTCTTTCTCTCATTCTACTTGAATATCTCTAATTTTCCATTGCTTCTTCAATCAATAATGTCACTCTAAGATCTTTGGGGCATAGAATAAGTTTCAGAAATACAATTGGAAATTTTAGTAACTCATAATTGCGACGTGTTCTCGGGGCTTACAAGGCGCAATGACGATGGGCCAAGACTGGCATTACCTATAACTAATTATGGTGTTCATGAAATAATTTTTGCCACTTTTTTTACTATTTCATTTTCTATTTATCTCCTTGGTGTCTTTCAACCTCTCCCAGTCTTTCCCTCTCGCAAACACATCTCACACCTGTTATTCAGTATCTCTCGAGGATTATATTTATGGTATATTTACTGAAGCTTTTTCACAAATAAATGAAAAAAATCGTTTTTAACAGAACATTGTATTGGTACTTTATCGAAAATTAATGTTAAGATTCATTTATGGAAGAGTTTACATGAATTCTTCAATTGATTTCTGGATATGTTTTAGATTTTTAACTTTTCATACTTTTTTCATTCCTATTGTTGTGTAGATTTATCGATTCTCTTGGGATGGAGACGGCAGTGCAGGGAAATATACAAGAGTTTTACAAGTAGCTGACGGTGCTATTCTTGCAATGTTTTAAACTTACCTGATGATTAACATATTTGTTCCACTATTACACTTAACTCCATTTTATCTCTTACAAATGTGTATTAATTTATAATATACCGTTGCCTAATGAATTACGCTCCCCAGACACCATTGTATGTCAGGTCCCATAACTTAATGATCTATTCAGGCAATGTAAATCTATTTACATACTTTAGTTCCAAGTAACTCTTCATACATACTTACAAATTGCATACTAAGTCAAGTAATTCTTGGTGTGACACTTGCGTGATAGTTGATGATCTTTGTAAATAGAAAAAATATACGTTTCACCATTACGCAATTTGGATATCTTTAAAAGAGCTGGTAAGTTCGGATAATTGGATGACGCCTGTTTGGCAACTCGATCACCATTTGTTTGATAACCATTTTTCATATTCTAGCGCGTTTCCGCAAGGTCTGTTTTCATCCGAGAGCACTACTCGAAATATCCGATAATACCTTTTGCATTTTAATGACAATCGCACATCCGAGCCGATAAAATATTTTTGTTTATGCTACGCACCTACGCGAGTTATAAAAATACATTTTTTTCTTTGTAAGCTCTGTGAAATCAAAATACACAATGCACTATATTCGTTTCAGAGGAAATGATACATTATGCATGATGCAACACAATTCCATAACATGGCGTCCAGGAACCTTTGGGAGGAGTGGATGCGGAGGAGAGGGGAGCAGGCGGTGACGTGAGCTGGGACGCCTCGGCAAAGGGGAAGCGTTCAGAAAGGACCGAGCGGACAGACGCCAGTCTCGACCAAGGGGAGAACGGAACGGGAAGAAATGGTTTCAGACAGAAGTGAGGGAGGAGAGTCAAACGATAGAGTGGGCGACTGTATGCACTTACGTGTTCACAACATTGCACACGTCAGCAGATATACGTGCTCTCAAATGTTGAATACGCAAATTATGAAAAATCACAAAGTACTCCTTGCAAAAATAATTAATAAAGTGAAGAACGGGCGATTCAAAAAATGAACTATTAAACGAAGAAAGGAAAAGTGTATGAATGAATAAAATGTGTCCGGTTGGAGAGTAAATTTTCGAAATTGTAAAAGTTTGGAGGAAGGTAATGAATGGATAAACGGTAAAGATCTTAGATTCGTAGCAAGGGAGTAAGAGGGACTGATAAAATAAAAGAGAGAAGGAAAGTTAAGAAGAAGGAAATCACGTTAATGATACAGAAAGAACTTTAAATGAAGGAAAGAAGACCGAAAAAGAAACGAATGAGGGAGTTACAGAAAAAGAGAGGAAGGAGGGAAAAAGATCAACGAGAAGGAAGTAATATGACGGACAATGAAGACGGGTACAAAAGTGGTAAATGGAGAATGCGTTGAGAGGTAAGGAAGAGAAGAGAGAGAGAGAGAGAGAGAGAGAGGGAGAGAGAGAGAGAGAGAGAGAGAATGGACTGGCAGGCGGTGTGGCAGGTGCCCTAGGCGCAACCGATCAGTCGTCCTTAATTAACGAGAGCAAACCGAAATAGATACAAGGAAGTAGCAAACAGATAATTGTACATAATACTCTATTTCATATTACGTGCTATTATGAAAATTAAATTGGTAAAGTGTAGTAGGTTCAAGTCGAGAAATGATTACCCCTTATATATCTTCGCCTTAAAAACAATAATTTACTATTTTATTTTCCTTTGTAAAAACAGAACCTTATTAAATGACGGGGTGCGTGACATTCCGTAATTTTTTCTCCCCTTCATGTGGTGGTATACAGAATGAGGAAGTTATATCATACATTTCCTCCTAATTATAACATCATATTTTAACGATTAGGAAGAAAAGTAACAACGTATAGTACTCCTTATTTCAAAGGTTTTACAAATGTTTTCATAAAAAGTAACATTTATTTCCATACCAATTGTTAAGATGCAAGTCTCTTGGACTAAGGAATGAGTTTGGCGAGGACTGACAAAAGAGGTACTGACATATTGCCTCATTCCCCTCCAGCTCCTGTATTTTAAAATTAATTGCAACTTTTGCAATACTCTGTTTATGGTAGAAAAATTTATATTCCACTATCTGCACAACTCTTAAAACATTTCCAGAAGCACCAGTAACATACCTTACTTTTGACTTCTGAACGGAGATGGAGCTCAAAACTTCCAATCTGCCCAGATGTGTGTGATACGCACAATGTGAATTACACATTGTGTCATTAAAAAAAATTTCGGATCAGGTACTTTCCAAAAGGACTTTACCATTGATTTTTGAAACTAGGAATAACACGACCACAATCTCATTTCTTCCCTTTCCTCTTATTAAGCCACTTTCCCATAATTCTAGGAGTATTTATAGTAAATTTACTCAATTTTTTGTTGCGTCCTAACATTTATCCTTGCTACAATATAATTAGTACTTTCACTAACACATAAAATACATAATACTTTTCTTATTTGTTCAACTGAAGACAAAAGAAGAGTTATTTATTCTTTTCCTCTGCTTCCACTTGCAGTTTACTTCGCAATGACACCAGGGTGCTATGTTTACCAACACGTCACAGAAGTGTTCACGAGAGAGTAGCAGGTCATGGTTCGTGGAAGTAACACTTGCAACTGGGCAGCTCTTCCACAGAAACCAGATACAATTGCAACACCGGCTTTGGGAAGTCCCTCGAGAAGTACCCGACGGGTGTTTTCCGACAGACTGCGTGACACAATCTCCGTCTCTGCGCCGCGGTATACGGCCTTCCCTGCCAATCCTTTCCAGCTTGTACAGCGACAGCTTATCTGCACGCGACTATCAACGTACAAACATTGGTGACACACCACTAGGTGCATTGACTGCTCCGAGTAATCGCCCATGTGTCTATGCAAAACACATTGGTGTAGAACTTGGATACGTCGTACTTGCTGCTGCACTACGTTCGTGGCTTAAAGCAATTATTAGGATGAGGTCTTTTCTTTTCAACTAGTTACTTCAGTTTATTTTAATATTTCATCTGTCCACGACCCAATATAAATTATAGTACAGTCAACAATTCAAAAAGTTTATCCACGTCTCAAAATTTGGATTAATTTGCCTGTGAAGCATAATCGAAGTATCGCGGCGCGCCTCGGAGGAGCTTCGGGATGCAGCAGCGGCGACTAGACTGAGTTATGAAGGCGTTTGTAATGATAGTGTAGGAGTATTTAACTGGTTAAAGTTAGCTTGAAAGCATATCAAGAAAGGGAAAATTTGGGAAAGGGAGTGCACGATCATTTTCGCATTAAATTCACAATATTTGAGAGAGCAATGAAGTGTTTGTTTGATTTGAAATTAATTTAATAAAAGCGCAGAAGGACATTAACTAAATCCAGCATCCTTTATCGCTGAGACCAACGGCAAAGTGTGGTGTGGCCCAGCATTTAAGCATAAAATCAGCAACAGTAATTTTTCGAGACGGAAGCGAAAAAACTTGTACGAGCGCGGCAGAAGAAGAAGGACGACCCAGGAAGAGAGAAGGAGGCGAGAAAGATTTGACGGAACGAGAATCGTAGGAACCCGGAGAACAGGAAAGGGTGAAAGAGGCGTGGTGGAGTCCAGAGCTCGAGGGGAAGAAACTGGTAACATCGGGGACAGCGAGCGAAGACGGATTGCAACGCGAGGCTGGAGCGGCTGAAAATCCAAAGGTTACCTACAGGCGAGCGATGGGGAGCTGTTGAGGTAAAAGAACGGGCAACTTTTATGCGGCAATCATTTTGGGAAAAGAGAGCAGTAAATACATGAAATCTGTAAAAGTGGGTGAAAGGTCAGAATAGGTGGAGAAGTATCCGAACGATGTCGTTGGTTCAAGTTTATTTACTCCCGTGTTATTGTTCATCCAAAGAGGCTATACCTTGTGCAATTTTACTTAAATAATTCATGATTTTCATATGTTGTAAGTGATGTTATCTGGAAAAGTCATAGTTTATTGTATTGTGTTAAAAGTAATTGCTTTTGGATATGTAAAGGGTCAAATTTAAGTAACGTGATGGTACGTTTTTCTCCTTTAAGGTTTACAATGTTGTATAGGCAGCCAAGGCCCTAGCACCTGTGAACGGGATACCTTAGAACAATTAAAATTCATTTTAAAAGCCGTGCACGGAAAAACTAGAGAGTAGAAAGAGTAAAATAATTTGGTAGATAAAAATTCAGAAAGAGGAATAAGCAAATTGTGAATTGTAATTGGTGAAAGTGTGTTCAGGCAGTCGAGGTGACGCCAATTTTTTTGTTTTGCCTTGTTTTCTGTTTTTTCAGTGACCAACTATAACCAACATGCACTTTAGTGCATAATCCTATTATATAATTGTGCCACTGTAATTTTTCATTGAATATATATATATTCATTTTATTCCGTATTTTATCAGATTCTTTGTGTCATGGTTCAGATTTTCTCATACCCTGCTTCCGAGGATTTTAAGCTCGCTTCACGAGCATTCATACTATCACGCTCTCCCACGTGCTGGAAGGTAGTAGGTGGGCGTTTTGAATATATATGAAAAACCCCCCTTATCCACTTGTTGATACCACGCCCTACAAAGCAAGTTTTCTGGCGAAAAGTCATCGATTTTGTCGCAATACTCCAATACCTTCATTTTACTATGAAAGTACATAGTACGAAAGAACGTAGTATATAGCGAGAAACTAAAAGAAACTTATGATGAATGCTAATTGCTTGGGTGTAAAGGACAGTTTTGTAGCTCTAATACTATTAATAAAATAATTACATTTGTCTTCTTTCTAATTCAAATATTTTATGATCCTAAAAAGGACGCCTTCTAATAGTTTTCGGGAAATTTTTTATATAAATAAAGTATTACATTTTGTGGGAGTATAATATCTTCTGGCTTTTTTGCCTGCGCTTTAAATGTCCCAAATGTACTCTGGTTCCAGAGGTCTGCGCTTCACTTCGTATTCAAACTCGCTTGCGTCATGTTTTAGCGCGATTATGCTAATAAATATTCACCAGTTACGTTTTCGCAGTGATGTTAACCAGCAAGTGCCAGTAATTGCTCTTTAAAAAGATATCTCTTAGCGTACAATGCTTGTAGAAACTCGAGCCAAAGCGATGACTGTAACTAAAATACAATTAAAACTCGACCTCAATATGAATCTAACATTTGTACATTAGTGATGTAATTTTAAAAAAATTATATTGATTATGAATATTACTTTTCTGTATAGTTCGTAATATGCTCCTTTATTACCAAATCACGAAGATAATAATAAACAGTCAAACTTCCGTTCTGAGAATTGCAAGTTTAGCGACTGGAAAGGAACGCTTACGATTAAATTGACATGTACCACTGTATCATTACTTCAAACGATTTCTCATTCTAACAAACTTCATTTAATTAGCTTATTAAAATATCATCAAGTAATTCTAGGAAAAGCGAGCTACAGATTTCACGTCTTCATTCTTTATTTACTAAAGATTCAATCTCAAACGGCGGAAAATTCTGTACAAACAACATTTTTACTAATTGATGCTAATTAATCACTATTGTAATTGTACTAATTGGTATTTAATAAATTATAACAGGAATTCTATATAGACCTCAAATAGTCTTACAACGCAATGCATACAAGTTATATAATCCGGACACACTTCAATAATCCAATCATCTTAAATATTATTATCAGATTCTTGTAAATTAACTTTGCTCCAGTCCTTTAGTTTTTTGTTGTCCTTGAACTATATCCACACACCCCGAACTTCTGACCATTAGGAATATTTACTTTTCTCTCCTCTCGTCGCTTCTCTGTGTTTATTGATATAATAATTGCTCGGAATTAAATTCTCAATTGGTTTATTCTAGACATGAAAAAGAAATTTGCATTTATCTAAACTGTGTCAGATGAAAAATTGAATCGTGTGAATTTTGCTTTCAACAAGAATCCACAACGAATAATTCAAGAGTTACATTTCAACAACATCAAGTAATGTCCTGTTATTTAAATTAAAACACCGTGAAAATAAAATTAAGAATGTGTACCACAATCTGTTCGGTAAAATCGAAAAAAAATACTCGTGACTAATGGCTTGTAGCAGCAAAAGTGCTCAACTATTGGGCGATTTCCTTTTCATGTCTCTCAGTAAATGGGCTACCCCAAGAGTTGGCAACCTGCTCGTACCCGCAGGCCACATTCTCAAAACCAGAATATCTCGTGCGGCGCATTATCCCCAACTATTTATTTTGTTTCTTCAAACTGTAGAGTTTTAAAGCAGGTACAATTTGCCAAAAAATTAAACCATCGACTTATCCCTACATTTATAAGAGAATTTGATATCCTTTGTTGAAAAAGGCCGTGCCCTCTACATCTACAGCACTGAAGTTTACAAATGTACAGCATTGAAACTTATTCCAAAAATTATAACTGGAATAAAAAAGTGAAATAACTGAAATGTTATCGGTTTCCCACACTTACTCCGTTGTGTTTAAATGTTCTCATTAAGACTGAGAAAGTGCCTAAGAACTTGAATTCTAGAGTATGATTCGAAGAATACTTTATGGATGATGTCCAACAATAAAATCTCCCGCCACAGTGCCTGCTAGGTATTCTCCTGCATGCTTCCTGTTCCAGCGTCACTTTAACAACGGGTAATGCCAGCGGACAAACAGCTGATAAGATCCCGGGCCGTGCAGCTTTGTTATCTTCGCAGAAGCAGCAGCGAGATAAGCGGCAATTACCAAACGCTTGAGCGAAGGGCATAAATCAAGCTAATTCTTTTTGGGTTCCTCCTCATTTATTTTCTAATCGACCGTTATTATGGGGCCCAAAGTCCGTATTTAACTAACAAATGGCCGCATTAAACCTTCATTACACAATTCGCAACACCGCTTTCAAATCCGAAAATAATTGGCCATCCTTTTTGCCACTGGTTGTGGGGCAAACGACAAATGACCGAATCATAGTGGCGGGAGGACCGCAGCGATGGGAAAATAAGCATTTTGTATCTATGTTGTTATGCTGAATTATTTTGTTTGTTTTTTTTCAAAAAATTGTACACCAAATGTAACAAGACACTGCTTCGCTGTGAAAATTCGATTTATTTATTTATTGAGTCTAAAAAATTTTAATGTAACACTTTCGAAACATCACATTTTTTAAAAGAACCCAACGTCTGTTTCGTTAAGTTCGATGACGTTTTATGACGAATCTTAAAGCGTCCTAGATGACCGAGACTGTCTTTACTAAAAGGACGATGTTATTTATATTTGTTTTACAGAGCATATACAGTTCAGTACGTAATACACTTTACATATATATTGAATGACTCAATTCTAATTTACCAAAATTAAACTACAAACTAATTTGGGTGAGAAATATTCTTCGGACACCTCTAAAAGCAATCTATTGCGAAAAGTTTACTAGGAATGCCTGGTATAAATATATTTTTATTCTGGTTCCATATGGGGAATTTTTCGGGAGTCTGAAGTTGTCTAGGTGTGGAATTTGAGGTATGGAGGATAAAACTGCTGAGAGATATGTCAATGGTGTTGTATGGGCCAATTTGGAATTCTTTGTAGAGCTGTGAATTTGTGTGAAACCAAGGAGCATTTGTGATAGTTCTAAGAAAATTGTTTTGGACTTTTTGGGGTTTTGCAGGGGAGATCCCAACTAGATAGGCGTAAAGGAGGAGTGGTTTTATGATAGTTTTGTAGATGGTTATGGTGGTGGGGGTTGGGGTGAATATCGATTAATGATGGGTTTTAGTTGGGGTATGTATCTTATTTTTGCTTGCTGTATTTTTCTATTGATGGGGTTTGGGTTTCCCGTTCAATTTAGTATCCATATTTAGACCTAGATATTTCACGTACTATTTGGAGGAGCCAGTTAATGGGTTGATTATTTATTGTGAGTGGTAAAGGGCAAGATGGCCTCATTTTTAACACTAAAATATAGGGAAAATTTTAATCTACTTAACCCAACAGAAGGGTAGGAGGAGGCTAAAACATTGTTTTTTATAAACATTGAGACTTGGACATTCATGATGAATAAAATACTTAATATCGTGCATGATACATTCATTCCTCAAACCAAAGAATCATCCTTTAAAATAAATGCGGCATCCATGAGAATTTTTCTGATGAATGGATCTTATTTAATGACATTGGTGAATACTTCACAAAATAATGAGTAATAAAAATAGCTTTTTAAAGTTAAATAACATAGTTACATTTTTACTTGAACGTTCTTGTCACTTGCCAGAATTTCATTGGGGACCATGTCCATTCATTAAGCTAAGAAACTATTCGTTCGTGGCAAAATTCCAAGAAAATCAAGAATTTTTAATAGTTTACGACAGCTGTTCCAATAATCTTTGCGTAATAAAAGGTGTCAATAATCTTTACATTTTTCCCTCAGACAAGACACAAAGCCAAGGATTATATTACGATAAATTAAAAAATGTTATTTTATATCCAAGTCATTATCTGTTCTGGTTAATACAAATGGGTGGTCCCTAAGGTACATCAAGTTATCTACAAAAATTCAAATACTACGACTACGAATAGGGTTCTTTTCGTTTCGGACAATGTACACAAAATCACTGTGCATATACTTTATGTTCATTTTTACACTTTAACTCTTAGTTACAAGAGAATAAGGTATTAGAACAATAACATTCAAAAATTAATGAGAATAATAGAATGGAAACCCGAAATAATGTAATAGCAACTGTTATGGAAACCTCAGGGAGAGCATTGCGCATATCAGCAGCGATTTCCGACGGGCGGATAACACGCACTACCGCTTCCGAGTGCGACGTCACCTCGCAAATGTCGTGAAGTGGCGCGACTCACCCAGCGACTCGATAACCGGCAGGAAAGGGCGGATAACGATGCTCACTCACCGCAAAAAGAAACATGTTTGCCGTTAATCTGCATGTTTAGCACTGGTTCAGAATAGAACTTTAGGGGTGCAAACGAAACGTTTTGGGAGACAAAGGACGTTGACTGGTTGGCTGGCTTTATGTTTACCGCGGGATTCAGTTTTTATAACTACTTGAAAGAAATGTTCGAGTAACAAAAAAAGGAACACATTTCTAAATTGATGTACTAAATATGGGCAAGAACTGAGTAAAAACATATGGCTCTTGAAACCGATAGCTTACCCCATGACTGCCCGCACTATTGTGTTACAAAATGATTCTGGATTCCACCACTACACAACAGTTAAATTTTTTTATAGAGTTGTTTGTTAAATGATTTACGCACATAGGAAGGAATAGTTATTTACATTACATATCAAAGAACTGGAAAAAATGGGGGTATTTTAATTACAACTACGTAATATAATAAAATAATTTTTTACTTTAAATGACAATCGGTAGAATCGGTTAATGACTCTGTTAAGTGCAGGTAAAGTTAATTTTTTCGGAGTTAGACAAAGTAACTTGTTTAACACATTGATTTTTGGGATTAATTATTTAACATTGGTGATTTAATTATTAAAAAAAAATTTAAACTTTTTGATCCATATTCGTGTGGTAATTATCTTGCAATAGTAAAATTAATGGATGCTAGAGACGGCCAATTCTCAACAAAAAATGAACAAAACATTAATTTATGTTCTTAAAAAAATTAAAAAAAAAAACTACCTGTTCTGAAAATGAGGAGCAAAATCGTTTGTAATATAATGTTTTGAACGAAAACACAATACTTACACAAGTACATGAATGAGCATGTATGTCACGATATTTCCAGAAATATTTTAACACGACTCCACGTCGAATCTAGTGCGAAAAATAACAGAGTGATGCAGTCAAGACATTGAAATACGCCGAGGAAGGGGGAGAAAGGAAGAGAAACAATCACAAAAGCAGAGCGACGGTGAAAAGTGAGAAAAGAAAGAGGAAGGGAACAAGAAAAAGTCGGATGCAGGTTAGAAGGTGAAGAGACGGAAAGGAAGATATGAAAAAGAAGGGGGAAAAAATATAAGATGAAAATCGTTGGCAAAGGGAATAGGAGTGCAGAAAGAAAGAGAAAGAGACAGGCGCAAAGGTAAGAAGGAAAAATACGAAGGGAAAGAGCTGAGAGAAAGGACGATTGAAGGAGGGGGTGAGAAAGATCACTGGAGAGGAGCGAAAGATACGAAGGCAAAGACTGAGAGAAAGGCCGATTGAAGGGGAGCAAGATCCTTGGAGAGGAGGCAAGGAGGGCGTGAGCCAGCGCGACAATTGGCTCGTGTGCGCGACCACATCCTCCTCGCGCTGCATCGGCGCCCTTGTGGGGCGGAAGCCGCCTTCCGGGCCCGCGCGCAGCCCCCCCCTCAGCATCCCAGCGCCTCTGACTCAACGCGAGACACCCACTGTAACCTTCAATGCGCCGTAACCTCAGCGCTGAGGAACTCCGTATTGCTGCATTCGCCATGCACTCATTAGTATTCGCCTTCAGGAATCAAACACCCCGATGGGCGAGCATGCATACTATCCTGGTTTGCCCAGGATCAAATATGCCATCAGTCACATTCACACTTAGAGACTAGCTCACATAAATAGCGAACCGAAAACGCATGCCATTCCATTATCTATCACTCTCCTATTTCTAATTCGTCAACCGATAACGGAAAAATATAGACTAACGGTGAACCCTTATACATAAATTTTCGCGTGAAAACGACAAATACTATGTTATCATATTTTGCATTATTGAGTGCAACAAATTTATAAAAGAACCAAAATCAGCAAAATTAAATGACCAGTTGAATACCTAAGAAATTGTTCATTCATGAATTAAACAGGTTAGGCTCTTTTTGATATTAGCATTCATTTATATAGCATTCATTCCGCAATTATATATGATTTTTTTTTCATAACATTATGTTCATGTTTTACAAATATTAATATCTCACCGTTTAATTTTTATGAAAATTTTTTAAGTTCAATATTTCTTTTGTAGCCGTCTATTGTATTCCATTTTCATAAAACGTTTTCAACCTCTAGATTAAATACTTGCAGCGCCCAAAAAAAGTACCCGGGATATTTTAAATGTTTTTTCAACAAAGAACGGCTTTCGCGCTCTCCAAGATTTACATGAGGGGAATGGGGTAGGACTGGGTTTATAAACCGCGCGCAATTACCATTTGTCCGCGCGTCGCGCCCGAGTCGTTCCGCGAAGCCCGCCCGCGGAAACAAAGGCGGCGCGAAAAAACCTCCAGTCCCGGAGCGAAAGCGATTTTTCGCGACACGCCCCTGGAATGCCGCAGAATCGACCTTGACGCTCGCGCTCTAGGGCAGGAAGGCAGACCCCGCAGGATGCGCGGACGATGTATGGTAGTGTAAATAGGAGGGTGATGAGATGATGAGGTGTTTAATGATTGATTGATTGATTGATTGATTGTGACTTCGGCGCTCGCTAAATTTTAGCCCCGTAAGTATGTGCAGTTTCATTGGGTGTGCGGCGAACTTTTTCGGTGGATGGTGAGATCCGGCGCAGACGTACCCATCAGCTAGCAGAAATCGGATGTCTCCCACCAGCAAATCACCGCCCCAGTCAGGGCAAGTTTAAGCTCCCGACCGGTCTCGGCATGCGTGGTAAAGAATGCATAAGTGTGTATGTGTGTGTGTGTGTGTGTGTGTGTGTGTAAGTAGGGGTGTGGATAGAACAAAGAATGGGAAGGAAAGATCGGGGCGCGGTTTGTGGCTAGTTTGTTAGGATCTATCCAGCATTCGCCTGTTGAACAAACCCACGGAAAAGTACCAATCAGATTTATCCTCACATAGCGGCTGAATTCCATCATGTCAATCTATTTAGAATAGGAGGATGAGATCGCTGGAGATATTTTTGAAATACATCGTAAAAACGAGTCGAATTTCAAAAGCATCATTCCTACATATAAACATCACGTATTGAGAGGTAAAAAAGGGAAAGAAAATATTTTAATTCAAGCCCTATCATCGATCATATCTACATTCTGCGTACTCAGTAACTTATTTTTTCCGAAGATTTGTGCGTTTTACTCTGATATTTCTAGAACCAATTTGGAGGAGAAGCTATTGATCGACTTGGCAGCAAACACCAGGGTGGGAAAGGAGGAAATAATTTTGATGCTACGCGTACAAAAATGTCTTTCATGCCAAAATTATACATCAATTATAAAAATATCCTCAAAGTGACCAGAGTTCAAAGTCCTATTTTAATTTAAAGCAAACGCACTCTCGGCTACTGGTGTGTGGCAACTTTTTAGAGCCTGAAATACAGATTTTTAAATACCGTAAACATAACTCCACAAAGCTCGTTTCCCAAAACTGGTTAATGTTACATATAAAAACAACCATTTCAAAGCGGTAGATACAATATGCCAAGACGTTTGTACAATGTGTAAGAAAGAAGAAAAACATTATACAATTTGTTTGTGAACGTAAGTTCAAGTAATCAATCTTCTCGAAAATGCCCTTGATGAAGTTGGACGAAATAAGAATAAAATAATAACATTTACACAAAATATACACTATTTTATTTTTATGCAGATTTTATTAAACTAGTTATCCAATTTGAATGAAACGTTTACTTGAAGAGAAATATAACTCCATTTTCAAACTTCATCGGACAGATTTGCACGTAGGTGGCCGAGTTGGCTAACGTCTACAGAATCCAAGCCATTCATTATCTAGAGAGGAAAATCTTTCATTTCCTGTTGCGATGGAAATTGACAGGCTCCATAATTAGCTAGGATCATGCCAACGTCTGATGCATTCTGCAACGACAGCGAGTGGGATGAGGTAAATAGGAACAGCATCATACAAGCGGAAGGGTGGTATGAAGCAGAGGAAGCATGCAACTTGGCAGTGCACGGTATTCTGGTTGGACCACCTTGTGTTACTGCAAAATAAAGACACACTTCGTTTCTAACTTTGAATTTAGCCCGTTTGTGCTGTACACTGAATCATTTGTATGCATCATTTGCCGCCATTTATCTTCACGCATGTATCATTTTTGTATACTGTTGTGTCATTGTTGACAGATTTTGTGTTTAAAACAGTGTATAGGGAAACAGAAAATATTTACATAAAGTTACTGGGTTATCAACTACACAGTTTTCGAACTGTTCATCTAGTGCTTTGCTACTGTTCTGACCAAGATTCATCATCTACGTATGTAGATATCAAGAGTTTGCACGTAAAATATCAAATCACAACTTTTTCAAATGTCCTCTTTGAAAGAATTACGAGTCGTTCATTTAATCATTGCATTATTTATTCCAATCATTAGGTGTTATTTATGAACAGAAATTCTAAAATGTTTCAACAAACAACGGTTTCTGATTTATAGTTTTACAATTCATTACTACATACTGAGCAATGAAAAGTAACCTATTGTTGATACATCTAGCTGTATTTCAATGACATAAAAATTAGTATGAATGTCAAATCAGGAGAATTAATTACAATTCTCGATGAAATTAATAAAGTATGCAATATTATTTTGAAAGCAAAGTCAATTTTTGTACACGTCTTCTGACCCTATAAGTAGAAGCGTCTGAATGAACGAGAAGTATCGAGGAATCAGTTAGGAAGTTTGTGACGTACTGTTATACAAACTGCTGTTCAACCGGAGTCTCAAGTGTTTTATTCGACTGAAAATTAACGTCACGGCGCCGCATTCCCAACCCGCCAGTTCAAAATACTTCGATATTAAGTGATTATTTCTCGTTTAATATTGAAGAGGCAAACTTGTTTGTGATTTTTATTACTGAATAATTAAACTATATTTAAATAATTCGAATGCCATCAACTTGTGAATGCGAATTGTTATTTATTGCTCGAATCATCGAATTGAATATTCAATGCTCAAATATCGACAAAGTAAGGCATTTGATACAGTAAGCATCACTTTCGTCAGATGTAATTACTTAGTAAGTGCCACATACCAAAACAATAGAAGAAGAAATCAGGAAGTTGGACTAATTAAAAACACGAATTCAGATACAGCAACGCAATGTCTCATAGCGTGACGCATTTGACAACCGCATTGTTCTCATTGTTGGATGCATTAATATAATTAATCTCATGACGGAGACCGAGACGACTGAGACCAGTGGCTCTTCCATTTCACCAGTCTTGTAATGCAATGCCAAGCAATTTCCTACGTTAGAACTTGTTACTAAACAGCAGCTATCGGAATAGCAGATGTCCACATACATTACATTAGTAATCTTGCATCGTACAGAAGATTTGAAACTAAAAGTGAAAAGTATTTGATCCTTCGCAGTATTAAGGCGATTTAGTTAACGGATAATTGCTTTATCAAAATATTTAAAGGCTTGCATATATAGTGGAAGATGATTTGTGCTATAATTTGTCAACAATCTAACTGCTTAATCTTATCTAAAGGCAGTTAGGGCTTCATGTATTTCTTTAGCAAGAGGATAAAACACAATTAGAAAAATAAAATTGATATACCGATATATTTTGGAGTGAAGTGCTGCTCTGCTCGTTAGATCATATTTACCCTTGGCGTATATATTATATCATTTATGACACGATGATTCAAAATTAAGGTCATTTCCAACATTTATTTATCAGAAGACTTCGATTAAGTTTCAAGTCGAATTTCTTAATCCAGCCACGAACATATTTTTCAAGATCTGTGGTATTCCGGGTCCCCTCCAAAACACGAAGCGCCAGAACATTCCTCGACGATAGCATTACGGAGTGGGAAGGTGGAGGGCGAGCGCAGAGGAGAGGAGAGGCCACAAAACCTCGGCCGCCCGTGGCCGCGAGGCGACGGAAGAAGCTGCGCGGGCAAGGCCCCTGGACCCTTCGCGCAGCGCGTATGAGCGCGGCGCGGCGGACGCGGGGATGGAAAAGACGGCTGCGGCGGAGGAGGTGGTCAAAGGGAACGCACAGGTAGCGGTGGAAATGACGATTTACTTTCAAAACATCTTACCAGGTGGCATTAAACAATTAAAATCGGTATACGTATTTATGTTTTCAGCAAAATATTGTCTGCTGCATAACTCTTTCTATACAATTACAGACTATATTGACCATCAAAACAAAAATGTTTATTTTAACTATATATATAATGCATTGAGTTTACATTTGTATTGTAGATTTATTTAATAAACACTTAATATGCCTGTAAAAGGAATGTACTTCAGTTTCCGGGCAATTATCTCGACCAGGTTTCTGTTCAGTTTCTGATCCATTGAACAAAGCTGAGATAGCCTCTTGGTTCGCTTCACATAAATGTAGCTTCACTATGCGCATGTTTTGTTGAGATCTTCTACCTCTTCTCTGTAAAGGTAGTAGTAGAACCAGGAGTGTAGTTACTCCTTTATTAACAATGCAAAAGATCAAACCTGCCGTTCGTTTGCTAATGCAAATAAGATTTCGATAATTCAGGAGGAAAAATTCTAATTTATCCAATGTTGCAAATCTTGCGCTTTTTTAATTACATTTTATTATATTTCTTTACTTTAACTTTCATTCATCTTCAACTATTTGTATTTAAAATGTTGCGAAGGATTTTGGCCAAGAAAACGTGCGCAGATGATACGTCTTCCCATACTTCACTACAGTTTTACTATTCTTTGACTAAAATCAGATAAAATCAAGATGTGAAGATTCAAGATGATTTGAACTCGAAGGTGGAAGTGACGGGGATGTGATGAGGACGGCGAGGTGATGATGGCGGTAGAAGAGGACGGTGAAGGCCCAGGAGGGGAAGGCAGAGAGTCTCGCCAGGTCTGCGGTAGTGGAAGCGGTGGCCAGGCGACACACGGGAAACGACCGACGGGCGGTGATAAAGCGGTAGTGGCCGTAACGGCGAGTGTTCAAAACGGCCGGCGGGCTCGCAGCCGTGGAAAGATGCTTCTGCGTTGGAAACGACGATCACTTGGCTATTAGAAAATACAGACATGAATCAATTTAAAACTTTCTTTCTCTTTAAATAAGGTGAGAAATAATGTTGCATCGCACGAGTAATAATCTTGCAAGCATTTCTGGTGATCAGTCCACATTTGTGCTCAACTGCACAGTTTGTAGTTCATGAAACGTGTACACTGTGGAGAATTACTGAACTATGGACACTCAGTGACAAGTGTATTACTGATCTTAGTAACAGAGTTGTGGAAACTGTGATGTAATATTCTCGTCAGAAATCGTAATCGCTGATTTTATTTGTAATATTTTATTTCTTCTGGTGTAAGGTGCCTTCAACCACTACCGACATTGAGGCAAATTAGTGATTTTCTAATGAGTAGATGAATGGTGGTTGGAAAATTGTAGAATAGATGTAGTGAAACTGGAGAACCCTGAAATCCTGTTGGAAGCTCGCTTCGACTTCCTAAAATTCCTCATGGGTAGCAGGTGATCAAACCCTGGCGCAAGGCGCTGGAAAGCGAAAGCGCTATCCTTACTACGCGATCCACCCCACCCCAAAGACCCATTTAGCTCAACACGCAAATTAACTACTGTAGTCTAGAGACACTTCAATCCAAAACTTCCTATTCAAGAATACGCATACATCTACCGTCAATCCAAGTTCCAGAGTCAATGAGTGGTGTCTCCTTATACTTCACTGTATCTTAATTTTAGCGTCACCATCCCAAATGATGTTTCTTTCAATCCCGCCAACAAATTAGACAGTGATTCAACGACGCCAGTTTCTGCAATTCCAGCGCTATAATGTGAATGGCACCTAAAGCGGTGACGATGGCGACAATTTTGACTGGAAAGGACCTGCAGCAAGGGAGGTGAAGGAGGAGGCACCAGCGAAGGATGCAGCAGCTGCCGCCGCCGACCGCCGCTCCCCTCCCCTCCCCTCCCCTAGCAGCTGTGCGGTGGGTGCCCCCGACCAGATGGTTCTCAAGGTCGCCGCCGACCGCTGGCTCTGCCGGCCGGGCAGCCGGCCGGGCAGCCGGCCGAAGCAGCCGCTGAAGCACTCGGACACCTCGCCGGGCACAGAGGCTGCTATTCATCCACTGCCATTGCCAGGTGCCAGGAAGTTAAAATCAGCGGTATTTAATGCACGGATTCACATATCTCGACGTCCGATAACGCAAATGTATTAATCTCTGGAGCTCCATGTATACTACCGGTGTGGCAAAATCTATTGAGGTTGAAATCTACACAAAAATCGAATATTTCCTTGTTTTTCCTTCCTATTAAAAATCAGATTTATGGGTTTATTTCAACAAACATTGGTTGTAATATACAAAACATATTTTATTTCACAATTATAATAATAATAATAATAATAATAATAATAATTATAAATTTATAATTTTCACCCTATTTATTCTTCCTTGAGTACCACATTATCAAATGAAAAGGGTCTTTGGATTCATCCACGTTGTGTGGAAATACGAGAACCTATTTATCTAACATGAAAATGATACTGGGTGATGCAATATTTTGGTGTATAATTGTTAAGTAGGCATGCACGTTTCAGACTTATTCAGCTGACAAAGTAAGTGTAATGTCAAATTGTATTGAAGTCCTTACCATTTAAGTATTGAAATCGAGCAATCTAAACTTCAAAATTACGCTCATTAAATTTCAAAGTTCCAAAGTCAGCAAAGAACACATTGTCTCTGACTGCAGAAACAAACGAAGGATAAAATCGGAAAATCACTTCTTCAAAATAACGACAAGTGTTCAGATGTCATTAATCTGTTCATCGATAATATATCATTTTAGAGCGAATTTGTAATTTAGAAACAATGTTAATCCTATATCTTTCAAGGGGCTGTTATGGCAATCCTCTGAAGGCCCCTTGTACTGTGAGGAATGGCGTGCGCCACAATTCCAGAAGGCCGAAGAGGCTGCGACAGCCAGCGCGCATGGACCAGAGGAGGCGCCTATTCAAGCGAAATGGAGCGACGTGCTGAGGGGAAAAAGCGCTTCCGGCTTTATCCCTGGCCGCCCGCGCACCTGGCCCCGGGACGCGCCGAACGGCCGTGCCCGTCTGCCCGACTCGAAAGCTCTCCTCGACTCTCCCATCCGAGCGATCACGATATTCACGTGTGCGGGAGGGTGCTCCGTTGCGACATGATGGGGAGATGGATCAGCGAGCCCAAGTACTATTCTCGAGTCTCGTTTTTCATCCTACATGAAAGAGAGAAACGAAGTTATGGAATATTGAAATCCTCTCAATCGTGACTAGAAAAAGGGAACCGGAGAGAGCTCTGATGGCAATTTTGTAACTCCACCAGAGAAAGATACAAAGAAAAAGACAGTTATGTGAACACTGAAAATATGCATTATTCCTTACGAAAACGTATAAGTATATTTTTCATTCGATGTCAAGAAAAAATTCGAAATTAGAGAGAACAGAGTTTCTTTTTGGAGTCATTTACAGGCACACGTATTTTATGAAGCAGTTTTGTAGTGTATTAATTAACCAACAATTCCAACAGATCTGTATGCACTGAGAGATGTGTGAGTTTCATTTAACCACCAATTTCAAATCGTACTCATTAGTAAAATTCATTATAAATTGGAAAAAGCTAATTCTCTGAAGGTCGCGTGGCCAATCTGAATACATTCCAAAACTTTTTGATTTGATGTTATTAAGGACAATTAATATTATGAAACGTTGAATTGTTGAAATAGTAATAAAACCATGAATGAATATCCTCTATCGCGCAGATGTCAATAGATTTATTGGTACAATATAAAAGATAAATAATAGGAGATAATGTAGATCAGCGTTTTCAGCATTATATATACGTGAGTGAGTATCTTCATTTCCATTTTGAAGCAAAAAGTTCGTATAAATGTGTATGATATGCCACATATTTCTCCTGAACAGGTAAGACATCCTTAAAAAAGATTTTCCAAAATACAAACCCGTAATTCCACGAGAGTCACGAACAAGCCCATATTCACAAGTCAAATAATGGAATTGAGTTTACTCACTCAGTTAAGAAGAATTGCGCATTCTCTTCAGGTACTTCCCGTAAGAGTCAAGAAGTATGTGCTCCACAAGCTATAACAGGACGGTAGTTAAGACCACTCTCAGTTAGCAACAGGGATTCTCAGAACTACACGCGGTGAATTTTGATACGTTACTACATTAAAATCTGAACAGCTCTCTATTCTCACTCCAGACTCGTCAGTCACTTACACTTTACTAATTCTTCAATAGACGTGCGCAGAAAGCAAGAGAATCGCTATCTAATAGAGTTATGGTCCATATTATGATGTTATGTCGACAGGGCATATTAGACTTAATTTTAAATCGTCGATAAATACTAAAGCAGTACTCATTGAAATGATTCGACTTCAAGCGGTTTGGTGACAGACATCTTGAGACACATGAACAACAGGAACGTTGGAATGTGAAAACAAGGAGCGGAGGAGGCTTTGAATTCCACAATAGTTTGCTCTAACGCAGCACACACCCCATCTTCACAATACCTTGCTATGCCCAGAGAATGGTAAGATCTTCGGCAACTTCGCGACAATGTATTCTCTAGAAGGCAAATCACGATTTACGAAAGGTTATCACCCATGTTTGGAAATAAACCGGGAGCTTTGGGCTCAGTGCATCAACTAATGTCACGCAGTATTTCTGAGCGAGATCCTAGGTTCGAGATCTGCCGGCGGCAGATTTTGACACCACTTTCACCCAGGTCGAATTCAGTCGTCGGGAGGAGAATTTGGCGGCCGGCTTCTGATCGGTAGTTGTCCGTGGTTTTCCGAACACCGGGGAAAGCCGGAGCAGTACCTAACAGCGGGCCAGGCCGCACGCGATTTTTCCTTCCTCTTCCTTGTCCTATCCTCACACATTTTACAACATGCACCACATATCACACTTGCCGGGAGACCGGTCGGGGACTTAGAACTTGTCCGCTGGGGCGGTCTGCTGGTGGGATACCTGGTTCATTGTCACTTTTTAGCTGTCACAATGTAAGGAACTGCAGTCAAGATTCAAAGTTAAAAACAAATATAACAACGAAAATCTAGCTGGAACTCTTGACTGTATTTGTCCAACTCAAAAAACCAACATCTAGATTAAAACTCGATAGGGTCAATTAACTTTCTACATATTTCTGTACTTGTATATTATGAAAACCAAAGTAGAAAGCCGTTCCCAGAAAGTAAAACCCATGAAATGTCTCAAAACAGTTACGTAATTGGTGGATATTGTTGCCAAACTTTTACAGAATGGGACTCATCATGGCGTTGAAAAATAGTGACTGGCCAGATGATAGTTCAATTAAATAATTTGATGGTAGTTCACTTCTTGAGCAGTCTTCTGACGTCGACTGTTTAGTATACAGCGATTTATTCAGAGCTGCGTCCGACAGGTCATCAGCTGTTACGGTCCTACCCAATCGGAGCTTAACGTCACTAGTGACGTCACTATCGGCGTTCAACCTTCCGATTGGATGCTCCTCACAGGTGATTTACGTCAGACGCAGTTTTGAATAAATCAAGAGGGATTCTTGATCCACAAGGCGTCACCGCAGCGCGTCGCTGCCCGTAGATGGGCAACCACTGTCTAATTGCCTAAGTATTCCGTGTCCCTGAGTGTCCCCTGGGCATACGGCCCTCCACCCGCATCCAGCCTGATGGGGTTGGATTTGTTAGTTGGTTAGTGATTTCGGCGCATCAACAGCTGAATTAGTCCCGTATGTTAGTGCATGTATTTCCGGAAATGCGCTGATCTTCTCCAACTGAATGGCAGACCCCGCGCCGACCTAACGTGGATAGGGGGTTTTCCCAACCAGCGGGACAAGCTCCCATCAGCGGGACACCGCCCCAGCCGGAACAAGCTCTGCTCCCGACCGGTCCCCGGAATGTGTTGTAGTGTAGTGCATGTTAGAGGTGTGTGTGTGGGGTGGGGTAAGGGGAGAGGATGGGACAAGGATGAAAAGGAAAAGATCGCGCGGGTCCGGGGCGTTTAGTAGGGTACTGCCCCGGCATTCCCTGGTGTCGATCGTAGAAATCACGGAAAACTGCCGATCAGACCAGCCGGTGGGAAATTCTCCTCCAGACAGCGCCTGAATTCGACCGGCTGGAAGCTGGTGTCGAAACTCCTGCGCCGGGGGAGTGGGAACCTAGGCCCTCCGATCAGAGGCGCTGCAGTGCCTGTTGATCCCTCTGAGCTGCCGCTCCCGTCTGATGGGGGTTGGAGGCGGGCGGCGCTGCGAGGCGTCGCCGTGGTCGCCGGCGAGTGCAGTCCCCGACCGGGCAAGGACTTGGCAACGCGGCGCCGCGGCGCGCCGCCGCCAAATTTCCCTTCTCTCCTGAACGTCCGGGGAGCCACTGTACCTTATCCAAAAAAAAGGCCAGGGGCGGAACGGGGATATTACGGGCCCCCGAGTGGGGCCCGGCGCCGCCCAGGCACGCAGCTGCAGCGAAGGCGGGAGGGGACAGCCCCCTCCGCATGGGGGCGCACGCACCCTCGCTACCGCATGCAAAGTGCACGGAGACCGCTCTCAGGGTCCCTACTGATACGGATTTTTTATGTGTGGCCCAGGTAACTGTGGGTGTGTCCAGAACTGATTTTAGAATCAGGATGTAAATATGTATGTCTGATATTTCCTTTCCAAATAACTCGGGTATCGAAGGGAAATGTGAACAAACGGCAAAAAGAAAAACAAGGCAAAGAGGTATCAAAGTTTGAAGACAAAGGAATATTTGGCCCTTTCAACTAATGTATTTTTAATACTTTTGGGATATTCTAATATTCATAATTTGAAAAAAAAGGGATGTCAACACAGAATTCTGGTGATTTTTTTGATCATTCAATACTTTAGGACTTAACGTTACTTGAACCAGATACTTAATATCACTGTTTTCCTCTGTCTAAGTATACGTTTGTAATGGTAAATGCACCTAAGTACATAGTAGGGAAGTATTGCTAAGAGAAGCAATGGATATTTCTCTCTCAAATATGTACGCGAGAGAAATATCGCTTTTCAAAATTATCTAAATTAGGGTCGCGTCCGAGCAGGCGCTCTGTTGCTTATCTTAAGAACATTTTGAGGGCTCCCAAAACCGCTGTCAACGCTAACATGGTTTCAGATTGTAGAAGCAGGAATTTGTGAAAATTATAAGTGACTTAAAAAGGGAAAAGGCCTCGACAGTAATGTTAGTTTATTGCGTCCAGGACATGTAGAGTTCTGGCGGGGGTGGCAAATGGCCTCAAATTTCCCCTGTTTTCATATAAGGATCCTCTAGCGTTGATAACAGGCAGACAGCCCAGAAACCTTCCCGTATTCACTTCACGCTGCTCTGCAGCTCTACTTTTCATTAAACTTGTTTCACACTCATCGAACTTGGTCTCTGCTTGAACCTCGCTCACCACCACGCTCCTCCAGGAACTTAGCTTCCCTGCGAACTCAACATTTTTGCATCCTGTACGGGAAGCATTTGTATTCCACAATCACTACTAGTAGTACAACACCTGCAGTGAAGGCATTACATGGTGGCAGCGGCTGGATTGGGGAGCAAGCAATTCAAGTACTTTCTGCTGACGGCCGGCGGGAGAGACTTCGCGCCTGTACCGAGGTGGGCCGGAGCCTTTCTCGGGGGAACAACGCTCCAGAGGAATCCACAAGGCGCCGTGGAAACCCGTTCCCGCCTGCAGAAGCCGAGTCCGTGGTTTGGAGGCCGCATCAGCAGCCGCTGACGAGCCCGGGGGACGTCTTCGGTGATAAGCCGTTGGCAGCCTGCGCCGCGAGGGTCCTCTACCCTGAGGGACTGCGAAGCCATCACTGGAGGCCCGAACTGCGCATCTTCAAGCCACCCCACATCTTTTCTTGGTAGGGGTTAATCCAGCCATGGCAGATGATGATATTGGCGCTAATGAGGAAAATTATATATCAGTTATACAAGCAGAAAAATTAATATCGGTAACTTGGGTAATCACGACATCTAAGAGAATTTATAGAAGGAGTTGAGGGCAGAAACGGAAGTAGTACACCCAATAAACAATCATTACTTTTGAAATTCATTGAATAAAAAATTACTGGCAATGCTAAAGATAGGTTATTAGCACAACAGAACGCAAAACTTGGGAACAGGTTAGAGCGAATTTTAGGGGAAAACTTCTTGTACGGCGTACGTTAGAATATTACGCGGGCGTATTATTCACGTCGAAGCGGGGGATCAAATGAAACAGTTGCACAATGGGTTCGCGAGTAGATAGCATGGCTATAGACCCTGAGAAGGGGAAAAGGCGGTTGGAAAAATTAGAACAGAAAGATAATCCCGTTATGTAGAAGGAGGTCTGCAGTTAATAGGAGAATTCTAAAGGGAACGTTTATTGCGGGACTAAAGATAAAAAAGGATAAAATATATTGTTAAAGCTAAAGGAGAAGAGGAACTTTAGCACAAATTGTTGAAACCGCTCTACAAGAAGAAAGTGAAGTGAAATCGCAAAGGTACAAGAATAATCAGCAATGGAATTCTTTACGAGAATACGCGTATGATTCTGGAAGCAACAAGACGCATATTAAAAGTGAAGTTAATGTTACTGCTTAAACACTGTAAAATGTTTTAAGTGTCAGGAACTGGGTCATATATCAGGGTTTGCAATAAAAACCCAAAATGCCCCAAATGCTTGGGCAAATCATGAAACTGGGAATTGCAAAAGGAAACAGGTGTAGAGTTTTAGCAGCGCAAGTCTCCACCAAATGGCTGCGTAGGTGATATGGATACTGGAAATCACGGCTGTGAAAGAAAATTCCGTGATAGATACTGTAAGGATTAGCAGTTGTGATAGAGACTCACGTATAGTTACTGTGATGAACCTAGGATGCGACAAGGAGTCGGGGAGGTTAACTGCGAAAAACAAGGGGACGCCTTTGATAAAACCAGTTACATGAAAGTGGTTTGGGACCATACGAGGTATATGTATTGTGCCCGGGAAATTAAAGGAGGCTTAGGAATAGCCTTAATCGATACAGGGGCCCAGGTATCTTTAGTGGGAATCCTCATTAGACAAAATGTTGCCCAAGCGATGATGTAATTGAGATTCAAGGTATTAGGGGAAAAAAATATCAAGGTAAAAGGTATGGAACTTTAACCCCTGAATAATTGCAGTGAACCAATAGAATATTATGTTGTAAATAAATTGCCTAGAAATATTAGTTTATATTGGGACAAGATTGGCTTTAGGAATAATTATGTGTTTACTAAAAATATTGAATACCACCTTTCAGTGAGTCAGTAGTTCAATTCCTGACCACAGAAAAGGAGTGAGGTATGTAGAGCAACAATTATTGCAGCCAGGAATAGTCTGTGACTTAACGAATTGCGATGAAACGTTTCGTGTCTTATTGTGAATGTCACGCCCGAAACGTTAGTAGTACGGAGACACCAATTTTAAAGAAACCTCCGACTCAGTTAAATAATGCTAGTGATGGGACGAATGAAGACGCGTTCACAAGGCGGAGAATAGAATTTTATATGATAACTTGAGATTGCAACATATAGGGAAGGAGCTAAAGTATTAGAGATATATTAGTGAATTTGTAGATGTTTTAATTACCAGGAGACAAACTGACTAGAGACAGCGGAAAAACATTATATTCCCACCCCCTCTATTCCTAAAGGTAGACCAATTACTTTAAAATTAGGTTCCCTCAAGCTCATCAGGAGGAAATTCAGAGGCAAGAGAAAAAATGCTAAATGACGGAATAATTATATAGAAAGAGTGAATGGAATTTTCCCGCTTTGTTCGAAAAGATCGATGCAACTGGAAAAAAGAAGTGCGAATTTCAGGACTTTAGACGACTTAATGACGTAACAGTGGAGATATATCCTTTCCAAATATTCAGGATATTTTGGATAAATGGAAGATCGCGTTATTTTTTCTGCTCTCGATTTGCCAGTGGGTATTTAAGGCCAATCAAACCCAGAGGATCAATGCAAAACTGCATTTAGTACGGCTAGCGGCCATTATGAGTACGCGTATGCCTTTGGTTTAAAATCGGCTCCTGCTACGTTTCAACGAATGATAACTCAATTTTGCACGAGTCAATTGTTGACGGTGCTTTGCTACATGGACGATGTGTTGATAAGGGGAGAAACATTAGCCGAACATAACAAAAGCTAAGGGAAGTACTGGGCAACTGAGAAACATAATATCAAATTGAACCCGACAAATGTGAATTTTGAAGGTAGAATTAAATTACTTAGGTCTTTATGACAACAAAAGGAGTAAAACCTGATCCGCGAAAGGTTCAATCAGTAACAAATTTCCGAGACCGGGAAATCCGAAGGACATAAAGTCATTTTTAGGTTTAGCAGGATATTATAGGAAGTTTATCGATGGGTTTAGCACAATAGCAAGACCATTGACAGAGTTAGAAAAGAAGGATGTTGAATGGCAATGGACAGAAAAGGAACAGAACAGTTTTGATTTACTGAGACAAAGTTAACTGAAGCACCCTTTTACAATATCCCGACTTTACCAAGCTTTCATATTGACGACTGAGCTAGTGGATATCAATTGGAGCAATTCTTTCACAAGGTAAATTAGGTGAGGATAAGCCAATAGCTTACGCAAGAGAACCCTGAACAAGGCGGGAAAATTTAAATTTCAGTACTTTGGGAAAAAAGTGTTTTCTATCGTCTGGCTTTTAAACACTTTCGACCTTATTTACTTGGTAGAAAATTTACAGTCGTTACGGATCACAAAGGATAATATGGATCTTTAATGTGAAGATCCGAGTTCAGATTATTGAGATGGACATTTATTGCTGAAGAATACGATTATGAAATCAAATACAGGCAGGGATCAAAAATTGTAATGCTGATTGTTTAAGTAGATATCCTGTAGAATGCATGCAATTTAATGTAAGCCAATAAGCAATGAGAGAAATTAGCAATTATTAAAGAAAGCATAATTGCCCGGGAGGTATCACCAGGGAATTCAAAGAACTTCAGAAAGGATTAAATTATATACCAGTTGGATGGGAATGGAGAAAGGGCTAGCCGATTATATTAGAATTGCAAGGTGTGTCAAATGAATAAAGACCCCATCACAAAGTAAAGCAGCAATTAGAAGTGACTGATACTCAGGACGAACCGTTTAGTAAACTTTATCTCGATGTGGTAGGTCCTTCCAGTTACGGAAGACAATTTAGATTATTTAACTTGCCAAGACAATTTAAGTAAATATGTTTTCGCTATTCCTATTAAAATCAAACTGTGGAAGAAAGTAAGATGCGTTTTGAACAAGGTAATATTAATATACGGTATTCAAACTCTATAGTCACTGGATCAAGGAGTAATTTTATGTCTGATGTATTTAAAAGAATATGCAAGTTGTTTAAGATTGAAAATAAAACTGCAGCGTATCATCCCGGGGAGCAATGGAGCATTGGAACGGACTCATAAAACGTAACGTCTTACGTTGTTTTGTGATCAAGTCTTTAATTGGAATACGTGTTACGTTTGCGTGTTTTTCTTACAATACTACTCCCATATATCACTAAGTTCACCTATGAGATATTATAGGTAGGAGATGTAATATTCCAGGGTTTTACAGTACTCCAACCTTTGTACAATTATGATGACATAATACAGAACGTTAAATTTAAAATGCGAATTGTTAAAATTGCTAAGGGAAAAATTGATAAATTCAAGGAGAATCAAAGAGAAAACAAAAGCCAATCCTGTAAAGTTTAAGGGAAATGATTTAGTATTGTTAAGAATTGAAGCTAGGGATAAGTTAGAACCATTATGGAAAAGGGCCATATGAAGTAAAGATGATGAAGGAACCTAATGCAATTATTCAAGAGGTGGGTAAACGTAAGCATCAGGAAGTACATACCAACAGACTGAAACCATACTTTTCTCCCGTTTGGAAACGAAACGAAGCATGAGGGCTCTAAGAATTGGGTGATATTAGTGGCGTTATTATGGTGGGAACTGGCAAAAAGGACAAAAGTGGAGCAGCTACAATCGCAAACCGGGGTTTATTTTGATGAAGCTGGGAAATGTTTTCTTTTTCCCCAAAGCAATGGAAAGTAGTAAGCTTATAAATTTAGAACCAATTAAGGAGCTTTGGAAAGTACTAAAGAACATCATAGGAAGGTAGCAGAATATTGTAATAAAGTATCGGTAGCAAATTGGTATCATCTGACAGACTGTGGAGCTTTTCAGCATATATAGATCTAAAACATATTATATTGATAATTTGAAAGATTTAGTTTTGATATATGGTAGATTCAAAGCATGCGAAACTTTTAATAAAAGAGCGGGAAGAACAAAAGAGGGGTATTAAATTTTGTGAGAAGTAGAAAGCTTTTGGAACGCTACACAATCGGATGCAGAGGAATATAACAAACATATTTAGAATTAGAAAAAGAGCAAAGTGAATTTTTTCACATTTCCAAAGATCAAATGACGGTAATAAAATCCATTAAGTTCTGTTAACTTAACGATTCAAAAGTAAACCAAAAAAGGGAAAAATTTAAAACAAAATTTGAATAAATTAGCAAATTATACTGAAAAAAAAATTAATGCATTAGAAACGGAGATAGATAACATCAGTCAGATCAATGAGCAAATAAGAATATTGCAAAGAGGTATTGATGAATGTCAGCATTCATTTGAAATTTTGTTAGATGCTTTTGTCCATGCAGAGCAGGGGAAAGCTGCAGCCACAACTCATTACTACTGATAAGATCAAAGGTATGGGAAAACCAGATACTGCCAAATGGTTTGGGTTATCCTCCTTTTCCCTTCCTGAACTTCAAAGATAATAATTCCCCATGGTATGCTTTAAAGCAATATTTGGTGTATGTATTAGAAATTCCTCTTCTCTCCCCAACATCTATCATCTCTATAAGATCCTACCTTTTCCCGTGTCCAAAGGAACCAACACATATGTATTTGTAAGCCCCCAAAAAGAGTTTATTTTAGTGATTCCATGAGGCAACATTATGGTAAAATGTCGAATGATGAGTTGTCAAAAAGTTTTCAAACTAGTATGTTAAACTATGTATGTAAGGAAGATGTACCAATTTATACTTTATTTCCCGGGGTGGAAGAAGCATCACTTTCCATCCATCTACTGCTATTATGCCAAATAATTGTGAGACTAGAATAATTCGTTTAGAAAGAACTTTTGGATACCACTTTTTCTAAGTAACCAGTGGTTATTTTAACTCCAAGGCAAGAAAGACTGACTGTTCTGTGTGGAGATAAATCAACACATTACAATACAAAAAGAAGGAAAGTTGTTTGAAGCAGAGATGTAAAGCTTTTTCTACTTATGTAACTTTGTATGCTATATCTACTCTAAGAGTAATTTAACTAATGATTTCTTGCCAATACACCGATCAATTATGATTGTTGCTTCGACAATAACAAGGTTAAAACTCCTGAGGTTTTAGAATTAGATATTCCTTTAGTTAATATTATGTCTTCAGTTGATGATTTAAAAAATTTCTAGTTTAAAGTTGATGAGGTAGAGAAACTAATTTAGGAACAAGAGAAAGAAATTTTTCTTATTGGTATGCTCATGTAATTACAGGTAGTTCAGTTTTGGTATACTAATTGTTGTAATATGTTCATGTTGTGTATGTTTTTGTTTGTAAAAAAATGCAGAAATTGCACTTACTGGGTTTTGGGGCAGATGTTCCCAAGAATTTTTGGGAAAAAAACAAAGAAAGATTCTGTATTAATATTCATAATTATTCGGGGGCAGGAAGAATTGTAAGTTATCAAAAATCTGGGAAATCATGATGAGCAGTCTTCCACTGCAGAAATAAATTCCACATTATCTCCTGCTCATTCATCAAAATCTATCAGCATAACTGAAGTCGATGGCGAGAAAGAACATCTACCCATATCCACACGTACGAAAGCTCAAGAAGCTTTCCGTTAGAAAAGTTTTCATCTGTTGATCAAAACTTTTCTAAGGGGAGGTGTAATGGTAAATGCACCCAAGTACATAGTATGAAGTATTGCGTAAGAGAAACAATGGATATTTCTCTCAAATATGTACGCGAGAGAAATATCGCCAAAAATTTTCTAAATTAGGGTCGCGGTTTCCCGGGGAAGGCGCTCTGTTGCTTATCTTAAGAACATTTATGAGAGGGCTCCCAAACCGCTGTCAACGCTAACATGGTTTCAGATTGTGAAGCAGGAATTTGTAGAAAATTATGAGAGGTGACTTAAAAGGGAAAAGGCCTCGGACAGTAATGTTAGTTTATTGCGTCCCGGACATGTAGAGTTCTGGCGGGGGGGCGTAATGGCCTCGTAAATTTCCTGTTTTCATATAGGGTCCTCTGCGTTGATAACAGGCAGACAGCCCAGAAACCTTTGCTGTATTCACTTCACGCTGCTCTGCAGCTCTACTTTCAATTAAACTTGTTTCACACTCATCGGACTTGGTCTCTGTACTTGAACCTCGCTCACCACGCTCCTCCAGGGGAAATTAGCTTCCCTGCAACTCAACATTTTGCATCCTGTAGGAAGCATTTGTAATTGCCTACAATCACTACTAGTAGTACAACACCTGCAGTGAAAGGCATTACACGTTCCTTTTACTTCAATATACAAAAAATCACATACAAAAATTATTTTACAATTAAAAACATGAGGCTTTATTTATACGATTCAAATCTAAGAGTCACATACTCAGGCGCTTCACAATATTATTTCTTTATTTACATTATGTTTGCAATATGGAACATTTGTATTTGGGAAGCGTGTTATATCAATTTATTGTTGGAATAAAATCAAACAATAGTGCGAAACCAAAAATATTTTTTGAACGCAGGGTTTTTTCTTTCATTTTACGATATTGTTTTGAGAGGGCAACTAAAGGGGAACCTTTAATAAACCGGAGAAGGAGGTAGAATTTCGAAATTTGAATTTGCGTGTCACAGCGTTGGGAGTGAATTTTAGTTTACACATCACGAAACAATCAAGTCACGCGAAAATAAGCCAGCAAACCACCGATGAAAACACGGGCTTGCGGGAGTGGCGCGGGCCACGAAAGGAAAAGCGGTGGGGGGCATGGAGCCGACCCGCAGCTGCCTCCGCGCTCCCGCTCTGCCCTGCCCCGCCATGCCCGGCCACCTGGCGGGGCCAGCCCAGGCCTGGCCAGGCCGGGCCACACCGGCCACAGTTGCTCTCTCCGCCACGGATCTCCCCGCCCCGGCTCGGCCTCGCCCCGCCCGCTACTTTCCGCCACGCCACCAAGGGCGCGCGGCAGAGCCATAAAGCACCAGGATCTGAGTGGACAATGGAGTCACAGACAGTTGGAGGATTAAAGGAGGACAAGGTAACAGCGGGTACAGAAAGGAGGCACCGAAGAATGTACATGTGGAATAACAGGACACGAGGGGAGAAAAGTTAAGGAAGACAGTAGGAGGAGAAATAAGAGATTGGGGAAGATCATGAATGAAAACATTTGAAATGAAAATGGAAAAATTACGACTATTCCTTAGGTCATACCTGATCCACAAGAAAACAAAACTAAGTAATAAATCATTAAAATATGTGAAAATGGTTTTTGGGACCTGCTTAATAAGTGCACGAAGGCATATCTATAAGACTGCAATTATCCCCATTTCATCCAGAACAATACTCACAAATTAATGATCGGGGTGCAAAAGATCCCAAATATGGTTTTTTTTTTTTTATTACTGATTCCGGGACGTCAACTAGCGAGGTCATTAGTGCCGTAAGTGTAGTGCATGTGTTTCATCGGGAGATGACGGTGATCTTCCACCGCTGAATGGCGATATCCGGCATTGACTTAGCGTCTACTGGCGGGGTTTCCCTCGACCATGTATCTCCCATCAGCGGGGCACCGTCCCAGCCGGGATCGCTCTAAGCTCCCGACCGGTCTCCCGGCATGTATGGTAGTGTAGAGGGATGTCAGTGGGACGTGTGTAAGGGAGAGGATAGGGCAAGGAAGAGGAAGGAAAGATTCGCGCGGTCCATGGCCCGTTTGTTAGGGGTTTTGCTCTAGCATTCGCCTGTGTTCATTGGAGCAACCACGTAAAACTACCGATTAGAGCAGCCGGTCTCTGGGGAAATTTTCCTCCCGGCGGGGACTGAATTCGACCTAGCTGACAAACTAGTGTCGAAAATCTTGCCACCTATCGGGACTCGAACGTGAACCTCCAGCTAAAGGCACTGCAGTGCCATCAGTTGATGACTGAGCCACTTCGCCCGTCCAAATACGGTACGAGGGGTTTAAAAAACATAATATATAACATAAAATAAATATAAAATAAAATAATGAACATAACATATTGTATACACGTCACTTGCTAACTTGACGGCGACGACAAAGGCCAGGGCAGGTGGGAGAGGGCGGACGCTGCGATCGCAGACGCGTTGGCAGTGAGGACAGCGACAGCACGCAGATTGGAGCTGGCGGAGAACGAAAGCGGCTGGGAGGAGACGCCGCGTCAACGCTGATGGCTATCGGACTCCTCGCCAACAAATGACTAACACAAACCGTGCTGGCTGGGTCGGCGGCCATAAACAACCGAAGGCGAGGACGATGGGACTTCGCGTGGGAAGAAGCAGGACGATCACGAGCAAGGACACCGAACCTCAATGAGGTCGAGAAGCCCCAGGACATTAAAACAATTCGTGTGAATGTTTATTTTTCGGTTCTGCACTCACCTAAAGTACTGAAACTATTAGCCAAGGTTTGTGACCGAAAATGGATAAAGAGCTGCTGATATAAAGTAGAACAGTGAAAATTCATTCAGAATAAAATTCAACAGTAAACTTTGTACTTTTTATCTCAACTGAAACGTATCACTAACTCTATCACCTTTTGCTTCTCGATGTCTCAAAAATCACGCTATTGCAAAGGATAGAGATGTACAATTTGCCTGAAAAAGAATTTTACATTGGGATTACATCTTTCGTCACCTAGAGAAACAGAATAAGCAAGAGAAAGAAGGTGGAGGTGTTTTCTGTGGGTGGAAGGTTTGGGAAGAAGACGTTTTGCAATGAAGCTCAATCTGGGGGGTGCCAAAGAAAGTGTGAAGTGTCAAGCCTTGACGAAAAAACCGATGATAACAGATCCGGTATACTTAGGCGGCACTGGCTGTTTAGTCTGAAACTCTCTAACCCATTTGAAGTAATAAAAATCTATGATTTGATTAATATATTTGTAGGTGGAAATTATTATTTTATATTATTCTAGGTAAAAATTTAAAAAAATGAAATCACTGATTTATATGCCAAAAACCTAAGTATGCTTTTATAGAAAACATTTTACTTTATTTTCAATATTATGCCACGAAATAAACATATTTGAATTTTTCAGACCAGTGACACCAAACAAGCAATTGTATGCACTTTCCAGCTCTACCCATAATTCTCTTTGCTTAACCAGGGAAAAGCCTGGTATCCACAGGGTGGCGGCGTCTCGATCGTCGCGGGCGTTTTTCCCGCAGGCGGTGAGCACGAGCGAGGGGCCGCGGGCGGGGGGCCCTTGGGCAGGCGCGAGGCGAGCGCCCACGGGCGAGTGGGCGCGGGCGGGGACGGGCCGCGGCGCGTATCGGCCGAACAATATCGGAGACGTGCTGGAATTTTCCAGGCGGGCGCATCGACGCCCCGGCGGAGGTACAGGCAGTGATGGAGGAGGAGGCGGCACAGGTGGATGTGGAGGTAGAGGGAATGTGAAGGTAGAAGTGGATGCGAGGGTAGAGGGGAATGCGAGGGTAGAGGGGAATGCGAGGGTAGAGGGGAATGCGAGGGTAGAGGGGAATGTGAAGAAGGGATGTCTGGGGCAGCCCCAAAATCTTTTGGACCGCGAAAAAATAATTTGGTTTTATTTATTTGTTTTGTTTCTTTATTTTCTATTTGTTTAATTCCGTTAATATTATATTTTGAGTTGATCCATTAAGTGGGTTGTGATAAATAAAGTTTTAAAGGTTGCTTTCAGAGGTATTGAATGGTTGGCTGGACTGTTCATAAAGGGGAGGAATGTGAAATAGAGGAAAAAGTGAATATAGAGGAAAATGTGAATATAGAGAAAATTGAATATAGAGGAAAATGTGAATATAGAGGAAAATTTAATATAGAAGAAAATGTGAAAATAGAGGAAAAAGTGAATATAGAGGAAAATGTGAATATAGAGGAAATGTGAATATAGAGGAAATGGAATATAGAGGAAAATGTGAATATAGAGGAAAAAGTGAATATGAAAAAGTGAAAATAGAGAAAATGTGAATATAGAGGAAAAAGGAATATAGAGGAAAATGTGAATATAGAGGAAATGAATATAGAGGAAAAAGTGAATATAGAGGAAAATTTAATATAGAGGAAAATGTGAAATAGAGGAAAATGTGAAAATAGAGGAAAATGTGAATATAGAGGAAAAAGTGAATATAGAGGAAAAATGTGAAATAGAGGAAAATGTGAATATAGAGAAAATGTGAAAAGAGGAAAATGTGAACATAGAGGAAAATGTGAACATAGAGGAAAATGTGAACATAGAGGGAAAAAGTGAACATAGAGGAAAATGTAAATAGAGGAAAATGTGGGAAATAGAGGAAAAATTTAACATAGAGGAAAAAGTGAAATAGAGGAAAATGTGAACATAGAGGAAAATGTAAAATAGAGGAAAATGTGAACATAGAGGAAAATGTGAAGATAGAGGAAAATGTGAAGATAGAGGAAAATGTGAAGATAGAGGAAAATGTGAAGATAGGGAAAATGAAGATAGAGGAAAATGTGAAAAATAGAGGAAAATGGAAGATAGAAAATGTGAAGATAGAGGAAAATTGAAGATAGAAAATTGAAAGAGAAAATGTGAAGATAGAGGAAAATGTAAGATGAGGAAAAGGGAAGATAGGGGAAAAATGTGAAGATAGAGAAAATGTGAAGATAGGGGAAAGGGAAGATAGAGGAAAATGTAAGATAGAGGAAAATGTGAAGATAGAGGAAAATGTGAAGATAGGGGAAAATGTGAAGATGAGGAAAATGTGAAGATAGGGGAAAAATGTGAAGATAGAGAAAATGTGAAGATAGGGGAAAATGTGAAGATAGGGGAAAAATGTAAAAGATAGAGGAAAATGTGAAGATAGGGGAAAATGAAGATAGAGGAAAATGTGAGATGGGGAAAAATGGAAGATAGAGGAAAATGTGAAGATAGAGGAAAATGTGAAGATGAGGAAAATGTGAAGATAGAGGAAAAGTAGGGGAAATGGAAATGAGATGAAGATAGGGGAAATGAAATAGGAAATGTAAGATAGAGAAATGAAGATAGAGGAAAATGTGAAGATAGAGGAAAATGTGAAGATAGAGGAAAATGTAAGATGAGAAAATGTGAAGATAGGAAAATGTGAAGATAGAGGAAAATGTGAAATGAGGAAAATGTAAAGGGTAGAGGAAATGTGAAGTAGGGGAAATGTAAGTAGAGGAAATGTGAAGTAGGGGAAAATGTGAAGGTAGAGGAGAATGTGAAGGTGAGGAGAATGTTGAAGGTAGGGAGAATGTAAGGTGAGGAAAAGTAAAGGTGAGAGAATGTAGGTAGAGGGGGAATGTGAAGGTGGGGAGAATGTGAAGGTAGAGGAGAATGTGAAGGTAGAGGAGAATGTAAAGGTAGAGGAGAATGTGAAGGTAGGGGAATGTGAAGGTAGGGAATGTGAAGGGAGAGAGATGAAGGTAGAGGGAGAATGTGAAGGTGGGGGGATGAAGGGTAGAGGGAATGTGAAGGTGGGAGAATGTGAAGGTGAGGAGAAGGGAGGTAGGGAGAATGTGAAGGTAGAGGAAAAATGTAAGGTAGAGAGAAGGGAAGGTGAGGAGAATGTGAGGTGGGAGAGAAGGGAAGGTAGGGAGAATGTGAAGGTGGGGAGAATGTAAAGGTGGAGGAGAATGTGAAGGTAGGGGAGAATGTGAAGGTGGGAAAAGAGGTGAGAGTGGGGAGAGGGTTGAGGTGGGGAGAATGTGAAGGTAGAGGAGAATTGAAGGTAGGGAGATGTGAAGGTGGAGGAGAATGTGAAGGTGAGGAGAATGTGAAGGTGGGGGGGAAAATGTGAAGGTAGAGGAGAATGTGAAGGTAGGGGAGAATGTGAAGGTAGGGAGAATGTGAGGTAGAGGGAGAATGTAAAGGTAGGGAGAATGTGAAGGTAGAGGAGAATGTAAAGGTAGAGGAAAAATGTAAGGTGAGGAGAATGATGAGAGATGGGGGGATGTGAAGGTGGGGGGAGTGAAGGGTGGGATCGTAATGGGATTGGTGGTAGTAATGATAATGCTGGTGGCAGTGATGGTATTTGACGCTGGTGGTGACGATGGCCATAGTGGTGGTAATGTTGGTGGTAACGATGGCCCTAGTAGTGGTAATGATGGTTGTAGTGGTGGTAGTAATAGTAGTGGTGAATATTAGTAGGGGTTTAGTGATAGATGGAGTGGTAGAGATAAGTGGTAGTGGTGATAAGGGAGGTAATGGTGACGATAGTGGTGTTGGCAGCGTCGCGCAGTTGACACGGAGGCAAAGGAGATGGAGGCGGCGGTGGCGGTTGCAGAAAACCGGAGCGGAGATGGCGGTGGAACCGAGAGCACACGGTGCACGCCCTATGAATCGGCATTCCTGGGTCGCCAGAGGAGGGGAGGAGAGGGCAGGCGGGGGGTGGGGCAGGACCAGCAGGACAGAGCAGCAGGACAGGCGGCTGGAGCTCAAAAGGGGGAAGACGAGTTTAGCGCGACAACGGAACGCACGGTTGCGCGCTATGTGAAGAGGTAGAGAAGATGACGTCCGGTCTGACATCAAGGAAGAAAGGACAGGGTGACAAGAGAGCAAAATACAAAGATTCGCTTCATGCCCAGTTTCTAGCCCACAACAAATTAATAACTTCATATTAGGTTAAAAGTTGTGTTGGTCTTAGACCAGAAACATCAATAGTACATGCAGAGAACATATCTGTTTTATGTGTACAGTGATATTCTCTGTAGGTCGTAATTAACCAATAATATATTCATTGAGCGAGCTTCAGTCTGCCCTTTTTCCCCGCTTCAGAATAGCGACAGCTCGTACATTATTTTCCCGGGTTTTATGGGTGCATCATTCATCATGGTGAGGATCCGAAGGAGAGGATTGAGTCGAAAGGTGATTAGGACCCAAAGCTATGCTATGGAAGGGGATGGTGAAGGAAAGGAAAAGATAGTAAAGAAATTACGTCCAAATAGGAACAAAGATATAGAAAGTGAAGGATCATCGGGGAAGGGTAGAATTGTAATTCATGGAGAAGGGAGATAAGAGGAATCAAAGAGCAAGGCACGTAACGTTAGCACTGGACGGGGAAAGCTCGAAGAAGTGTGCGTCACAAAAAGAAGAAAGTAGAGCGAGGCCACAGGAGATATAAATAGGAGGGAAAAGCTCAGTATGAGCTCTTGAAATTATTGATAAAGTTGACCACATGGGTAGCGGGGAGTTTATTCATCTCAGCAAACGAAACGAAACTGTCTTCAGAACGTTGCCAAGAATTAGCCACGCATGCGCAGCAATGCGGAGTGAAAAGCTTTGAAACATATGGCCGAAGGGGCCGACGACCAAGATACAGGTGGGGACGGACATGGGATGGTGGCGGAAGGTAGACCCGGGGAAAGGGGAGACTCGAGTCTTCTCTGGTAGAGCAGGCCGATTGGAAGCAATGGGGACGGGAGACACAACGGCAATGTGATAGCGGCGGATCGAAATTGGTAGAGGCGGCAGATGGAAAAAAGGGCGGTGGCAGTGGCGGTGGAGGCGGCAGTGGAGGGGGCAGTGGTAGTGGCAGTGGTGGTGGTGGTAGTGGCGGTGGCAGCGATGACGGTAGCGGCAGCGGTAGCGGTGGTGGTAGCGGCGGTGATGGCTGGAATGTTAGTGCGAGGTTGGTGGTGGTGTTGGTCTGGTGGTGGTGGTGGTTGTGGTTGTGGTTATGGTGTTGGAGTGACGGTGGTGGTGGTGATGGTGCTAGTGAGTTGATGACGGCAATGATAGTAGCAGTTGCAATGACCTACGGTGGTGGTGGTGGTGGTGGTGGTGGTGGTGGTGGTGGTGGTGGTGATGGTAGTGGTTGGTGTGGTGACGTTGGCGGGCTGCGGATGGGGAGATCCAGGTGTGACGAATTGGCGGGGACTCGGCGGGGCCGCCGCTTAGTGGCGATGGCGGTGGTGATGGGGAGGGGAGGGGCGGTGGCGCCAGGTGAGCGCCTGGCGCTGGAACAGTCCGTCGCCGCGCCGCCCGCGCCGCCGCCGTCGCGACAGGGGATATAATTAGGCGTTCCCCGGGCCGCCGTAGGAGACTCCACGTCTGTACGCGGGCCTCCCGCCGCTCCTGCGCGCTTCAGAATTCAGATCCCCAAATCGCTATTCTTAGTTCAACGCCCAACTTAAAGTATCGCTAACTTTCTTATGATTGTTTAAAAAAGACAGATTTCGCTCAAAGCAATTTCCGTTTATTTCCCTAAATTATCGTCAGTATTTAAAATTAAAAAGTGCCGCTGTGAAATCAAATATGCGGGTTTGATACATCATCCAGCTCTAAAATAACAGTGAATGCGGGGAACTATTACGACGGATAATTGCTGGAATGAAATTTAGCACTAAAGGATAATCAAAATGTAGGGGACTATTCACAAGCTAGAAACACGGGAGTATCAAAAAGTCTGAGTATTTTTTTTAACCTTACAATTTCTTAATGAAAATATTTTATGTAAATTCTCGTATAACCTCATGAGGACGAAATCTTCAAAGTGGTTCAGAGGATGGTCTGACTGAAATCTTTTCGACAAAACACATTTGTTTTGTCGAAGATGAATATCTACAGAATCACATTTAATCGGTCACCGACAACTTTTTAAAATTCGTGATATGAACTTTAGCATCACTTGAGTAATAATTCATTTATCAGAAATTGAAATTTAATATTCAGATCCCCAAATTCTCATAATTCAGTCAAAAGCTATGCTATGCTATAATATGCTTTGCTTGCTTACAACCAAGTCTCGGGTAAATCCAGATGGTTCAAATGCGTTTGTCTGATTTTGCTTTTTAGGGTTCTCAAAACCTAAACAAGCAAAGATGAGAAGATCCATTCCTAACTAACGTGGGTGTAAACAAACGAGGAACGTGTAAACCATCTTTCTTCTGGAGGCCAAACATACGTTTCCCTTCCCAAATCCAAGAACAGTGCATAAAACCCGACTGGCGGAATTATGCAAAAGCAAAAACAGCTTTGCACTTCGCAATCTCAGAAACAAAGCACGCTCATTCCCCCTTTGGTTAATCACCACTCTGAGAACAGTAACCTGTTGAAGAATGTTCCAGAGTTTTAGATCGAATGCAGATGCCGTAGCATTGTTCCTTGAATGCTTACAATTCAGTGGGGAAAAAGCAACGGCAATGGCAGGTGCGGTTTTGGTCAACCAATTCGAGCTTAAGTTAACAACTGGAAGAAGTGTTCTTGCATCTTACAGTGCAGTTATCTTAGGGAGGTTCGAAGACCTCAACATGTTTTACAAAATAAATTACATTTGAATAACCAAGCATAAAGAACGATACCATCAGCTCCATTCGGCATGTTTCATTTAGTTTTTTTGTTGTGTGTAATCTAATTCATTAAATAAATTAAGACTAGCAGAACTCTGAACATTCTCCACTTGGTCAATTTGTTTCGAAAGTGAAAAAATCTTCACTTTATATCTTCGAAAAGTGTGTTATAATATATAATAAATTATCTCAGGAATAAAATATAGTTGATGAAAGAATGAAGTTGGAGGAAGAAATAGTTTCATGTAATTTCATGCGAACACTTTTCACTCTTATGAATATGTATTTGGAATCATAACTATAATGAAACCTTTGTCAATAATATTAAAGGGTTTTTATCGACTGTACACAATGTTTTGGACTTGGGAAAAAATTACACTGAACAAATTGTAACAAAGGGTTGTCATTATGAAATTTTATTAAAGAATTACGAGTATTTAAGTTGAAAATTAAATTATATAAACAGAATTATATTTGTGAGGGTTGACAATGAGCTGGTCGCAATTCTCCACTAATAAAATGATCTGTAACATAAACCACACTCACCCGCAATTCGAAATATTTCATCATGTCTCTTTAAATTTGGGTTTAATCACTCAACTCCCCTGTGATTAAAATCTTCATTCAAGTAAAAAACATGCGAGTGAATGCCCAATGTTTCCTCACCAGCCAGAAAACTTCCTTCAGTTCCTCCTCCCATAAAACGCCTTTGTCTCCGCGATATCCTGCACGATTACGGCAAGTACTACTCCTTCTCGGAGGAAGAAACCGCATTGCTGCGTCGTGTTTTATCAGAGCCCCACGCGCGGAAAACAGAGTTCAGTTGCCTGCACCGACTTCGCGGCACCCGTTCGGTCGTTTGACACTACCTCCCCGCGAAAGGGAAAGCAAGGGGCGAGGTTCTGGCGGTCGACAACGTCGACGTCCTTTTTCCGGCACTCCGGCAGTTTATGACGGAAAAACCAAACGTCCCCACGGCGGCGCCGGGCTTTGTAGAGGAGGGGGGAGCGGGCCGCTTCGAGACCCTGCAATCCACGTACCTGAACTGCCAGGAAGTTTCGGGCGCGATGACACGGTTGCCGAATTCCCAGAAGCGGCTAGAAGGAACAGTCGCTTGTCCTGCACCGACACGTTCACTGCTCTTCATGAGCCCCGCCGGACACGCCGAACATGGGTCACAGACTCTCCGACCGGGGGGAACGAGCTTGGGGACGGGAGGAAGAGTTTAATTGACTGCCATTCTAGTAATCAATTAGTAGAAAATCATGGAAAGAAGCACAGTCTGTCATAGAATTCATTACGTAAAATGCAGTAAAATTGTTTCACAATTCATCATAGTACTATTTATTGGGGACAGAACTTCATTGTTCTTAAAAACAAATTAAGTCGTGAACTCACAGTTTTGTTGGAGTAAGGAAAAATATTTTGATGATACTCAGATATTTTTATCTGGATAACTGGAGAATAGTGAATAATTGTATAATTTAAGACGCCGTTGTTGTAAGATGCTTGTTGCTATCACGATAAATAAATAAATAAAATAACCTAATGACAGGCGATGTGGTGGTGGTGGTGGTTTATCACCGTCTTTAGCACAAAGTTCAGAAGCTCCTTTTCTTTAACCTTCAGCATCGCAATCTTCCCGCAACGTATCATATCAGCGTGCAAATTCATCAGAAGTTCCGAAATGTAAAGTTCTTGTATGTAGCTCTTTTCACTTTTGCTGTAATAATGCGAATACAAGGTCGCGAAGTGCGGCCATCTTATTTCAATATGTAGCTAAGCACCTACGCCTAGGTGCCAAGGTTGGCAGAACCAATGAGGCTGAACATCAACCCACGCAGCTCCAATAGGAATGCAACGACTCTCCATGAGCACGAAGAACTTTCAACATGAAACCGGGGATCAAATTTTATTTGAACAAACATAATAGTAATCATATATTTTGGAGTTATCTAAATGTCTTGAAATAAAACAACAGGGACATCAAGCAATCTGTTCAATTCCAAAACTCTCAAAATTAAACAGCCCTCGAAATATTCAATAAATTCTGCTGGAGATGTGTAGTTTCCTAGGCAATGATATCGTGTTCACAGCCATGCTGTGTTCCTTTCAGGGGATAATATCGAGTGACGAAACAAGTTAACATGGATTCCGTTGCAGTCGCCTTCGGCCACATTAAAACCGTCACTTTATACTCATTGCGTAATCTACTATATACAAGTATGAACTTCAGACCTGTTTGGGTTTCGAAATCTCTTAAACGAGCCAGTAATCTCAATCTAATGAATGAAGGAGCACCCAACGATACTGTGTGTACATAAAACTACTAAACCGAAAGGTTTCCTATGATTAATTCTCGCCAATTTCAAGATTCTTCGAAAGAGAGTACTCTTCTCTCATTTCCACTTCTCTGAAGATCCAGTATAAGTTCGTTGTCGCCATTTTAAAGAGATTTTGTGAAATAATTTAACATCAACATTGTATATAATTACGCCGTTTCGTAATATACAGAGCTTCGATCGAAAGCACAGTGAAAGCAGGCTCATTTTGTTCAATAATAGGCTTTTAAGTTGTTATAACGTCTTTAACTGAAAATTAAATCTGAAAATAACTGTAAGATTCTCAGTTAAAAGTTTTAATTTAACGAAAAAACGCCAGCTACCTTTGGGTTTCGTTATATGCAACATCAATCAGACAGTTTTCTCTGATATGCAGATGCACGTGACATTAACCAACTTATCACATTTCTTTATCTCTAGAGATAACGACTCCGACCGGATAACTAGAATATATTCAGAATATCTCCATGAGATCGATATTTGTCTGTATTCACCCTTTTCACATAGTTTTTCCTACAACACAAAATAAAAATATTATTTTCGAGGATTGAAAATAACGAAAGATATACCTTAAGAAAAACTATGAAATCAGAATGGTATTTTTTGTTTCAATATCTCAAAAAGCTCATTAAAGTAGAATACACGAGACAAATAACCCTCGTCATTGATGAATTAAACGAGATAAATAATTTAAGTTATTATATAAAGCTGCAGAAGTTCATGTAAACCAGTTACTCTGAACAAACCAAGCATTCCAAGCGAACTGCATTTTATAACGCTACTTTTCTTCTTCCAAAACCAGCGTCCATGAGAAAGCAAGAAAAAATATAAGAAAGAAAATACTTTTGTTAACAAACCTTGCAAAAAACGGGCATTTTTTCCGGAGTTAAAATTCAAGTAGTTTATGGCTTAGGGTAGGGATCATATAATTTTGAAAACGTGCATAGAATTCACTTCTGCCCATAGCACGCCATACACAGTTTTTACCACTTTTTGAAGTACAATAAATAAAAGCAGACAAGCGGCGAAGAGATAGCTGCACAGTCCTTGACTGTTTGTTAGTGATTTCGGACTCGTCAACTACAGAGGTCATTATTCCCGTATGTGTAGTTCATGTTTTTTTCATCGGGAAGTGGCGGTGATCTCCCGTTCGATGGCGATATTCGGCGCTGACCTACCGTCAGCTAGCGGGATTTTCCTAAACTAGGTATCTCCCACAAGCAGAGCACCGCACCGGTCGGGACAAGCTCTAAGCTCCCGACAAATGTGGTAGTGTAGTACATGTAAGTGTAATATGTGGAAGGGGAGAGGATAGGACAAGGAAGACGAAGGAAAGATCGCACGAGATCCGTGCCACTTTCGTTAGGGTACTGTTCCGGCATTCGCCTGGTGTTGGAGAAACCACGGAAAATCGGTCGGCCGCTAGAATTCTCTTCTAAACAGCGACTGAATCCGACCTAGGTACGTATGTAGCTAGTATCGAAAATCTTTGGTAGTGGAACTCTAGGACCTCCCGGTCAGAAGCACTGCCGTGACATCAGGTGATGCACTGAGACACCTCTCCCGGTCAGCCGTTCACACTCTGCTCTATTTGCCTCCTCCTCCTCCTCTCTCCGCGCGCGGTGAATGCGGCGGCGGCTGGGATCGACGTGCGAGCGCCCGATACACTTTACGGCAACGATCGCCCATCCGGTGACTCGCGGCGCGGTCCGCGGTTCGAGCTGCGCGAACGCCACGGGCGGCGGGCCTCGGCCAAAGTCATTACAAACACTGCGCGTGGGCAGTGGCGGCGGTCGTATAAATGGTGACGGAGTAGTAGCTCCGATGATGGCGGTGGTGGTGGTGATAATTGATTGCTGATTCTGGGTGTTAACTGCTAAGGTCATTAGTCCCGTAAGTGTAGGCATTTTCGCTGAAGTTGGCGGTGATATCCCTCCGCTGGATGATGAGATCCGGTGCCGACCTACCTTTGGCTGGAGGCAGTTTTCCGTGACAATGTATGTCCCAATGGGGCAGCGCCCAGCCGGGATAAGACCTAAGCGTCGGCCGTTCTTCCGCCATGTGTGGTAGTGTAGTAGGTGAATGTAGTAAGTGCGTGTGTGTCTGTGGTAAGGCGTGGAGATAGGACAAGGAAAATGAAGGAAAGATCGCGCGCGGTCTATGGCCTATTTTTTAGGTACTGCTCCGGTATTTGCTTGGTAGTGATAGGAGAAACACCGATCACAGCAGGCCGGCGCTAGAATTCTCCTCCAGACAGCTACTGAATTTGACCTATAGCTATCTTTCTAGTGCGGTTTCTTCTTGTGCAGAAACAATTGTGTAGACACTGGATGCAGATGCCACGATAACGAACTCAGCGAAAAAGAAACTGCAATGAAAGACGAAGCCGGAAGAGAACGTGAAGGCAAAATGCACATGGGTGATGTGTTAGTGTTCATCTTGCAATTGCTGAAATTCGACAGGTGAGGAGTTACTCTCAAGGCGCCTTCTTATGTTGGAGTTGCGGTGTTCGAGTGCCTAGCAGTTTTATGCGGGTTCGTGTAAAACCGAGTGTCTGGTCACAATGCTGTCGGTTCCTGATTTTCTTCAGAATGTGGTTCGTGGTTGATCGAATAGTGAACATCTCCGTGACTAATCTAGACTGACTACCGTGTTGTAACACTCTTGAAGGCGAAAGTTTTGCGTGAAGAAGAAGACGAGTAAACCGATAGGCGTTAAATTCCGTATGTTGAAGATGAGGGCAGAGCAACGCACTGCAAACCATCGTTATCTGGCCAACGCTGGCAGAAAAGCGACTGTAGAAAATTTTCAAGGAAGGGTTGTAAATGAAAATAACGTTAGAAATAAATAATTTATACATTGATATCCTCTTTTCCAATAATTCATTTATAACTTGTTTGGAAATAAAAATTATTCTAATTTTTATCTAATTCTTTTAATTTTTCTGCAAGAGCTACTGTTTCTACTAGTAATAGTTTCATTTCAAACTTTATTCTATAATTTGACAAGTCAATATTTTTAAATGCGTTAATGGTGACGGACGCGTCCGCGTCCCAGGAGAGACGTTCGCTCTCTCAGAGGCGTGGGACCGAGGCAGGAACGAGTGCAACAGCAAGGGCAACGGCAACAGCAGCGGCAGCGGCGATGGCAACGGGGACGGCAGGCAACGGTGACGCAAGGCAACGGTGAACGGCAACGGCAACAGCCGGGACCGGCAACGGGACGGCAAGGCGGCACGGACGGCGGTGCCGGCCGCGACTTTTTGCCCGTCAACCCGGGCCCGGGGCCTCCGCCCCTGCCTCTCCCTCATCCTCCGCCGAACGTATTCAAATGAGGAGGCGGCGCCCGGCGCGGCGCCTCGCCTCTCCCGGGGCAGCGCAGCGTTCGGGAAGCGACGGCGGGTAACGCGAGAGGGAACAAAACGAAAGAGAAAAGCCTCACCCACAGCGCACTCTTGCTTTTTTTCTACGAGGAAAATTAGCGAGATACTTGCGTAACAGGCGACTCTTTTGGGCACGATAAAATGAAGTGCAAAATCTGTGTTTTTCTCTCAAGTTTGTACAAAATGTTTGGTGCGTAACATTAAATACTTGCGATAGAATTTCGGTATTGCATTTCTATTTCTCTGCTGATGATAAAAATTTTCTTCTTTCCGTATGGAATTATGTGATACTGATGTTACAGAGCACGAAAAGCAGTGTGGAAAATAAAAGTGACATGTAAATTAAAGAAAGAATACACAATTTTCTCGTGAGATGTAATTTTAAGATTATCATTGCTTTATTTGCAGTCTTAACAAAAAATATTACATAATATTTCAATTATTCTTTATTTCATTTTGAGTCCTTTAACGTCATATCAGTTTATAAAAATAAGAGAGTTGTTTGAATTTAATATAAGTATCTAGCAAAGGAGTTATTTTATCGAAATTAATTCAGCTAAGAAACTGTCCTTCTACAGTCGCCGTACCCAAAATAATCACAACCTACCTCGCATGCAACGCAATTCTAAAATAACGTGAAGCGTTGCGACGTACACCAGGAATTACTCCAGCAGATAAATGGAACTTGAAGCTTCAGATTCCGAGTCAGCGGAAATCATAAATACACACATTTTGAGAAAAGGACACACGGGGACACGCGCCAAATACCGAACACTAACAAGCCCTCAGCCCAAATTCACCCGGCCCAAACGAGCGAGTGCGAAAGCCACCAGAAGATCTGGGGAACTTGAAAAGAGCAGATTCACGAGAATATCCTGCTTTCAGGCCCTTCTGGCCACGCGGTAATTACATGCCGTGTTTACTCGTTTATAAAAAACATTCCGCGACATTCGCGAGAAAAAGTGCGTCGGCAGAGAGTTGCGGCACGCGGCCCTTTCCCGCGGTGAGTGCGTTTACACCAGAAAGCTAATTTAGATAACCTACGAAACAGAATGGGAGTTATCGGGTTAAACTTTGAGAGCGCAGAAACTGATGTTCCCGGAAGACAATCCGACGGATCGCAGCGTTTTGTAAGTGCAAATGCATTTCAGTAAACATTTTCAGGAACACTTTGCACGAGAGTTTGATTATTTTTGGTGAAAACATGCTTGGGAAAATCAATGTTGCCTTCGAGTAAGCGCAACATTCCATAATGCAATTTACAAAGTACTAGAAAATAGGCAGGTGTAAGCTTTGTTAAGTATTCAAACTGGTCTGTGTGTTTGATTTATAGAACAAAGGAAATCTCAAAACAACTAAGCTTGCTTTCCACGTTTTCATTCGTTCTGTTAACCAAGCATACAAATCTGGGTTTCGTTTTTATTTGAGTATATCCAGGACACATTCTTGAAACTGAATATATTTTCTCTTGTTGACAGCAGTCTTCTCTGTGATGTGGTATATAGACTGTATTGTGCCGAAAGAAAAAAAACGCTGTGAGAAAGTCTGACGCACTCTGACGTATCACCTCAGCGATATTTATTGCAACGAAAATGTTTTATTGTACAAGAAAAACTTCCAAGGGTAGGATGAGACAGCAAACCTATCAGTTGCGCCACATTACTTGTACATCAAGATGAACGAGATCCCAATCAAATATCAATTTAATTTTTTTTCAGCATTTTCAAAAGTTAATTTTCTGAGGTCAGCGAGGTGCTTCTAAGATCATATGTTATGGTGCTCAATTTTTTATGCATTGGGTCGTAATATTTGCAAATAACATTGAAATATTCAAATTTAATAACACATTTCCAAATCTTACTGGTGGATCGCCGTCATTAGGAATGTAAAATTTTATATTTTAAATCAAAATGTTTTCGATGTATGTATATAATATATGATTGGTGATTGGGCATTCGTCAACTGAGGTAATTTATTTCTATAGCATTCATAGCCAAATTTTACATTTCTGCAAGCCGAAAGGAAAGTATTGTATGGTTGTACTTCGACAGAACGCTTTGGAGAGCTGTTTGTTCACATATGAAAGAGGAGAGTTCTGAAATCGGGCCCAAATTTTTCTCCTTTACTCACATCGGGGACTTGTTTAATATACAAAAGTGGTAGCGAAATACTTGGGCGCCGAAGATTTTATTAAAGAAATAAAAAATAATTATCCAATTCGAATACATTTTATATTAAATTACTCTGACAATCATTGTACACGATGATTAGTGTTTGGGGTTGCAATTTTAAAAAACTTTCTGTAGGATGAGAGTAACAAAGTTTATAACCATTGCCACAGGAATGCTAATTTTTCCGTCGCCACGCTTCCAAGAAGCAGTGGTGAGCCACCCAAAAATCGATCTCGCCAACGAACAACAAACCGCAACTGTCGTCATCCGGGGAATCTGGCGACTTTCTGCCGTGTAACGGTGATGGTTACCGCACGGTGACCCCACCCGCTCTCCCTCATCCTTCTCACACTTCACTCATCTCCTCCCCGTCACATTGCGTGTATATGTGTGTGAGTGTGTGTGTGTTAAGGAAAGGAGGTAGCGTGGCATAAAGTCCGCCATGGTTACAGCCGAGGCCAGTTGATCCTCGCCCAATTAATGTGGGAAATTTGTGGGGAGAGGGAGCTGCCTGGAGCCCTTGCTCTTCATCCCAACTCTTCTCCATTATCATTCACATCATTTTCATTATCTATTTATACTACTCATCTACTCATGAATCTCAACGTTCTCCGTAGTCGCAGACAAATAAATAAAATAAATAAAATAAATAAAATAAATAAAATAAATAAAATAAATAAAATAAATAAAATAAATAAAATAAATAAAATAAATAAAATAAATAAAATAAATAAATAAATAAATAAAATAAAAAATAAAACAAAATAAAATAAACGCTCGCACCCACTGGGCTGCCACCTTCGCTCTGTCACGCGCCGTCGCGCCTCGGCGTCTTCCACGTCGCTTCGGAAGGCGCCTAAGGATAACGATAGATCGATGCGCTCATTGGACATTGATGGGCGCGCGTTAATGTTTGATGCTGGGTTCCGGTGCCCAACTCTGAGGCGGTCTCATCGGCAGGAGGCCCCCGGAAGGCGCAACGAAAAATCGGGCTTGTTTGATGGATTGTAAACGGAGATCAGAGGGAACGGATATTTCGGAAGGTAAACGCCGAGTTCAAAGGTAGAGATCCGAACGCCAATGCTGGTTCTTGCGAAGTAAAGGGAAGTGCGAAACACATATACATTTTAATTCATAGGGAAACTCAACAATCTCGAACAGTAATTGATTGATACAAATTTGGCCTATTTCTTCACTTGTTTTAGCCACTTAAGGGTTCGATACTTGTAATTTTTTCAACGGAATTCCCCGGTAGCTCGGCTTCTTTCAATTCGAAATACTTTGCAAATTCAAAACTAAACGAACAAGGGCAATAAATAATTATTTCCCACGTAATTATCTACCAAGAGAAAATTATATGACAAAATTAACCCCTGCTGCCTTCATTGAACCTCTCGTTAATTAGTATTTCATACTTATTTTCAAATTAAATGAGGCGAAAAAAACCCTTTCCCTTTTAAAAAAATTTACAGGGCTTCGTCGGCAGGATCCCAAACGTACGCCAAAGCGTCTCTCCACCCATCATTCGCGCTCTTGCGCCTCACTTCCTCGTGAGCGACGGGGCACGTGACGGGTATCGCACGCGGACCTCTCCCAGCGCCCGGCGGTCTCCATCGATCGGCTTATCACCGGCGAGCCCGCCCCCGTCTGCCGCCGTCCCCCGCTCCCACCCTCCCCGCCGTGCGAAAGGGGGCACGGGCGTCACTTGGCGCAGAGCGGCCGAGGGGGAACAGGGGAACGAAGGGACGGGGAAGTGGGAAAGGGCAGGAGAGGGAGAAGATAGGCAAAGCGTGGGGGGAAAGGAAGAGGAAAGAGGGGGGATACAGAAGATGAAGGGAGGGGGCTGAAGAAGAACTTGCGGTAGAGGGATTGAAAGGGGATGGATCGAAGAGGAGGAGGGGGGGAGAGATAGGAGGGAAGAAGAAGGATAAGATGGAGGGAGGAGGGAGGGATGGGAGGCATAGAGAGATCGATGGATGGAGTGACGGATAGGCGAGGGGGGAAAAACGAAGAAACAGACCTTTCGAGAGGAAGGTATGAAAGAGAAGACGCCGGGCGAAAGCAACAGCAATGAAACATAAAGTGAATGTTGGAGTAGTAGATCGGCAGGAAACAGAAGAACCAAGACAAGCGCTTCTTGTCCGCCACGGACGAGGCCTGACAGCGGAGGGGCTGCAGGCAAGGGCGGAGGTGCGTCGAGGGCGCGAGGAATGCGGGGTTGCACGCGCACAGGCGCGGGGTGCGGGGGCGACGCAGAAAAACAGGCTCGCAGCAATTGGAAACTACAGGGGGCTCCCGGCTTTGCTTTCAATGCAAGAAAATCTCATACGGAATCAATTCTAAATACTTACAAATGAAGGGTTTTAGTAGAACAAGGCATCCCAATTGGCAGAGTTCTGAGATAACAAGGGGATCACCTAAACTTCCTCACATAACACATTTTAAAACTTTAAACACAGTACTATTACATACAAGACCATGCTGGGTTAACGCATCATATTACACTAAAAGAATAGTTGAAGTTCTGTATAAAGATCATAACTCAATTTCAGAAAAATGGGATAGCCCTTTTATTCTACCGAACCTTTAAATATCGAGCGGTGAAAATTATTTTAGTTTCAAACACGCTTAAAGATTGAGGACTTATAGGGTCGGTAAACAACGAGGTTTAGACTTCAATTTAATTATTGTTAAAGAATAATTTAATTATTTTAATAGAGCCCTTCATGAAAGACGTTCACTAGATCTGCTGTAGTAAACTGTTTTGAAGAAAGAACATTGAATTATTTCGAAATGCTCTTCTGTAATACAATAGACTGACTAAACAATAATGTTTCAAACAAAAGATATACTTCCTTTAATTTTGGTTTATTTTCACCAAATTATTTATTCCAGCTTATTTTATGATTTTACAATACAGTGTTGAGGCGGAGACTCAGTTGATAGTACAGTTTATTTTCAGATTACATTCCAAAGTCTGTAAGTCCTTTTATATGGCACTATATCTTTGAAATCTACCAATCGATGACAGACAAGGGAATAGAAACAAAATCGTTAATATGAGGGCTGTCATAAAAATCTTCATGAAATATAGCGTTTTAAACTACATCTTCAATAATATTACACAAAATTTCCAGAAATTTTTCCCAAAACAAAATTTACATTTTTGGGTAAGGAGATTTTGGGTCAACTCGAGAATGACAAGACCTCTGTTACTCTATTTTTAAATTATAATTTCACGCAAGATCTCCCTTGAATGAGAGTGACGAAAATGCAACTACTGTTGATTCTCTTGCGCTTCTTAATAACCGGATGTTAACACGACAGATATGCAGAATAATTTACGTACAATGGAGACTGTCGACATTGTGGTTCTCAGAGAATGACGAAAGGTAGTATCTATCAGTTAATTACGCATATCTATTGTAAACGCGTTCATATGCAACATACGTCAATATCGTGTTGAAATAACGGAGATACAGGAACTACATCTACGAAATAATACTTCGGTAGATGAGCACCAGGTGACTAACAAGTAGCCTCTTGGCGTGTCTCGGACTTCCTTCGTGACATCTGTGAGTTTCATGGCGTGATCTGTTTAAAGGGACATATTCATTCGTTGAACTTCTCCCCCGAAAAGCAATTTGAAAAATAAGATCAAATTGAGGAAAAAACAAACAACCGTCAAATAAACTGTCTGAAACAAATCAATAAATTGCAGAAAAAAAGAATTACATATCCCCTTACTGTACAAGAGAAGCATAAAGCATACTCATTACAATCACTCAAATTAATAATAATGAATAATACCAAAAAATCATAATTTATTTTGCATTCCTATAAATACAGGTGGACGCACAATAGTCTTCTACAAATTTGACAAGTCCAACATCTAGTAAAATTACAGAAAACTCAACAGCTTAACATATTTCTGACCATGTATGCCAATGAGTTCTATTTTATCGTTTTGCCCAAATTCGATATGCAACTTTTTTCCATGTGTGTCAGAAAGCCGTTCCGTTTGCCTAAAACCCTGAACAGACAAAGCTAATGACGCTACTTATTGTTGCGAACGGAGCCCAAAGTGTCAACACAACACCACGCACGCCTTTGTCTCTTGTCCCATCAGCCCCGACGACGGCACACAGTTGTTTTCGTTAGCACAACTTGCAAACAGTTTGTTCAAACGTCGAGACCGGTCTCCTACGCGCATGGGGTTCCTAACCGACTTTTTGGCCCCGAAAACATCGGTGCAGGTGGACGGCGAGAACAGATTGCTTTTTTAAATTTAAAAGGGTTTTAGTTTCAATATAACCCTTGGGTGACGCATGAGCGGTGTGCTAGTTTCGTGAGGCGGTCCCCGTCCGATTCTCGGCTGGAGCAAAAATAAAGTAGCTTTCTAAAACAAATCGACACCGTTCTTTAGCTGTGTGACGAAAGAAAGCGCAAAGGGCCAAAACGCCAGATACGGTGATGGGAATGCGACATGCTCATAACATGTCGTTCCCATCCGCGCCTACGGCTGTGGCAAGGGAGCAGGGAGACGTCAGATGAATGTGGGCCCTTAAATGTCAAATACTGAGATTTTCAATCCAGGTGTAGTATTTGGGCACGGCCAAACACCGAAATATGACTAATATAGGTGTGGATGAAATCTCACAAGTACTATGAGCTGATGAATGTCGAAAATGTTGTTTCCGACTCCTCCGGCTAATATTGGTATCAATCACAGGGGTGCCTAAACAAGGTGATAGTTCACGTGTAAGGAGTCTTGTATGTTCTCAAAAAGTAATTTGGCATAAAATCCCTTTGAAATTAACTGTTGCGCAGACAAGTTGTTTCAACTAAACTGATATGAGCTCGTCCCCAAACCCTGAAATGAGTTGATAATGGAATTAGTTCATGACTTGAAATATCTTTAAATTTTTACGGAATGATATTTTTTTGAAGTCGGGAGGCCAGCATTTACTGTTATTTTAAGTTTTTACTTTTTCACCATTGTAGTATTTTCGAATAAACACGGACATCAAAATATGATATATTCCATAAAATATTTACGCATTCTACTTTTAACCTTTAACATACTGCCAATATGATATGCAGGCATTTTGAGACATTTCCCACACATTTTGGGTTGGAAGCGTCTCTAACTGACTTTCGGCATTTGCGCGAAAGTTCGGGGCCCAACACATCGGCGACGGTCAAACACCTGGCGCCGAAGGCCCGTGGCGGGCCTGCTGGACGCGCCGTTACTGCTGACGTCTTCAAAAATGCCGAGAGGAAGACAAACCCATGTGCAGAAAAAATGAATGATATGGGGCTGCGGTTGAGTCGCACGTGTACGCACCATATGGCCCCGCCTGAGAAGTCGAAAAGTTTTAGAAAGATATTAACGCCTGCGCCAGCGCAAATTTGCCGAACACTACCCAAAAAAATGGTTTCCAAACATTAGCGCGAACACTGCTAAAGAATAAATGAAATATCGCAAGTGCAACAAATTAAATATTTGAACAAAGCCAGTCATCAGAAAACTGCAACAAATTTGTATACAAACATCTACAGGGGTACAGAGTACAACAATTCTTTTTCCTATAAAGAATATCAAATAAGTTTGTTCCGTAATGCAAAACGCGAATCCAAAATATTCAATGGCTGGGTACACTTGAGACAGCTATCGCATGAAATCCTATCGTAAGAGAGACGAACTGAGAATGGGGAATAGTCAGTGAAATATCACAATCAAATATTTGCATTTTTTACCAAAATCGAGCTTATTTCATTAGTCTGAATTTTCCTAAATTTCTAGGTATCTAATACAACAATAAAAAAATTTTACATGACCAGAGCTAAATAAATTTCATTCAATTACTGCATGCTTTCAAAAATCGTATTACAAGTTCCGAGTCTCACTTGTCTCTGTACAAGAGGAACAAGGATTTCTTATATATAGAAATGTTTTTTACAATTGTTTTATTAAATATCCAGAGAATGAAGATGTACAATGAATAGAGAACTTCCAAATTAGAAGTTGTCGGACTACATATTTTCCTAAAATTTTTAAACCTAAAATGTACACACACTTATCAATGGTAGAGGAATATTAATTTGATAAATGATTTCAACAATTAATTGAATTTATATCATGATTCATAATCATAATTTTAAAATAATTGAAGGTATACTCTACCAAGTGTGAAGTTTTATATTTAAAAGTTATTTAAATCTTCCAGACACACAGAGCTGAACTTGTACAGTTTCATATTGACATAGTCCCGTTTATTCTATTGCAGAAAGATTGCATAAATAGGCGCATAGATTAAATTATTTCAGTCACTTCAATGTTATGAAGGCCTAAGATGTAAATTATCGCAAGGCATGTACGACTTAGCACGAGGATGCAAAATGCAATTGCAACTTTCGCCATTCTACTTTATTATTACTGCAGCAAATAGTCTTGGTCAGAGTTACATTAACACCACTTGCATCATCAATTCACTGAAACAAATTATCTCTTACATCACACGACGTCACACTAACACTCCTTGAGCTTTTTTCATTTTCGGTATAATTATAGTTCTCCAAGTTTCAACATGCATGTGTGTGGTTCAATGAGTTCTGCTACGCGACCAGAACCACGCAATAACAAGCCTCACACACATAACTTCTGCAGATCCTTTCGTGACAGCAGATCGAAATCATTCATTGAGACAACGCACATTCTTAAAAATCAATTACCAGGACACCGCCAGCAGAATACGCCCCTCCCTGCCCGGTTAGGCGAAATCCCTCTCATGGTACCAGTTTTAAAAATGAATTTCCCTTTTATACCTTCCTCACAAAGTTTTCCGAAATGTAGTACCCCAGATATGTATCCCCCCATAAAGAATCCCCTCCCAACAATGTCTTTTTAGAACTAAGTAATTAGCGTAAAGTTTATAAAGCTGACAATAGAAATATGGAGTGTAAATTGAACTTTGTAAAACCTTGAAAATGCTTGTGTAGATAAAAGGAATTAAGGAATGTAAATTATTTCAAATTTGTACACAAAAAAACAAAAACAAAAAAAGGAAAACGAATATGACTGCTCAAAACAGGAAGAGAATATTTGTTCATAGAAGAGAAAAGTATATAATAAAAACGAATGTATCGGGGAAATTGACAAATAAAATATTGACACTTAACACTATAAATGAGAGATAACTACCAGCATTGAAAAAAATCTAAAACAATTTAATGCGAGTTCAACCGACAGGAATTTCAAAGAAATATAAAGGTTACACGTACGAACAAATAAAATATTGACACTTAACACTATAAATGAGAGATTCTTGTCAGGTTTTCGTTCTAAATCTAACGTCAAAATCCAATAAATCTAGAAGACATTAATTTGAAAACTCAATATAAACTCAATCGATATACAATCTTGTCACGTTATCCTTATCTCCGAGAATGTTATTTTATCAGTAATGACGTCCGAACGGAAAACATCTGCAAACGGCGAAAAACTTAATAATGACAATTGACTGAAAGTCTGATTGAGAGTAACATATTGGTTGTACCACTATTGACTTCTTGTTATCAATAAAAGATTGACTTAAATGACCATAAGAACCATTTTTTTAATAAGTCATTGCAGAACCCTTAAAATTAATGTTCGACATGCAATGTAACGAGAGTACTTGTAATGTACAATTCGTTTCGCTTTATAACTGACGTGGGTAATATTTTTTATCTTAATCTTAACATATTAATTACAAAAATTGAATAATTTGAATTAGAGGAAATTTTAGGTAGAACAAATAGTCCTCAACCTTCAACTTTGTTAATATAATAAAATGAAATGAAATATATAATGCAATGAATATATAACAAAATGAAAACATGCCAGAAAGGTTTGGACATAGTATTAAAAATGGTCTAAATCCTTTGAAACCGGAATGTGAGAATAATCATTTGTACTCATACTACTTTCATTTTAACTGAACATGCAGAACGAGAACTGGGGGTTCATTGCAATCCAGGTTTCCAGGTGCCAAGAGTAACAATTTGTTTTGCAGAAATATCTACACGCAATCACGAACCTTAAAAGTAGGCCTATTTATTTCTATTTGGGAAATTTCCCTGTTTCAATTTTTTAGAATACAGATGTTTTTTCAACTCTATTTATTTGACTTGCATGAACCACATAAGGAGCTTCATGTTTATTAAGCAGAGAATCGGGTAGCACTAGAGCGATGGGTGCGAACACACATCCTGAAAGTTCACGGAGCCGTCGGGCACGCATTTGTTTTACAAGAATGTATACATGCAAACGAGAATCCAGCAGTATCATAATACGTCAGAGCATAGTCTCGCTATAAGGTTTTCAAAACCTGACAGTGGGAAAAAGAGAACATTTTTAAGGATCACGAATCAGGCTCCACACGCAAAATTTTTATTTTCCAAAGATCATCTCAAAAAAAAGCAAACGAAGAGTTGACCTTCTTTGAAAAGGGAATTGGTGGTAAATTCTGTGGAAGCGAGTACTGACATTGCGAGGCTCTTATTTGTACGCCTTGTTTTGCAAGAATGTCCATTTGCAAACGAAACATCTGCAAATCATAATCCTCAAGATCGGACCTCCCCGCGCTTAAGAAAGGAATGTATTGTGGAGAAAATGTACAGTAGACGAGTTCTCATTTTTTAAAGGCTGCCGGTACCTCCGCTTCATTTTTCTACAACAGCTCAAAGGATCTTGATAAATTTCTTTGAAGTATCGTCATTGAAGAATCAATCTGCAACTTTTCTAACCTTCTTTTCCGTTAAGGAGTGAATCGGTCGAGGGGAGTAGTGGTCGAAAAACCTCCAGGGCAATACACGGACAGAACGTACGAGGATTTGTTTTGAATGAATATCTAAGAGCAATCACGAATCTCATAATAAGGACGGAAACATCTTGGTTAAGGAATTTGACAACTAGGTGTCGTGGGGGCAGGGATGAACGTATTTATTTGACAATCTTGACGTCCCTGAGCAGCACAGAACATGTTGGCTTGCTCGTGCTAAAGACTTCGAGCGAGTTCTGTGTGCATGAGCTGAACAGTACCCTGTGTGCCAAGCGGAGCAGAGGATGAATATTTATTTACAAGAATGTCACCCCCAACTAATGTCTCTAGAGCGCATGAGCGGAGCACTAAACCTGTGTGTCCGAGAGCAGGGATTGAACGTATTTATTTGACAAGAACGACCCGTGAACCAACGCATCATATTGGGAAAATGTCCGGGGTTGTCGTGCTTTACGTCTGTTGACGTGGATGACAGAGACTCACCCTGCGTGTCACGCGGAGCAGGGGATGAACGTGTTTATTGCACGAGAACGTCCCCGCGGATCAATGCGTCATGCTAGGGCTTCCTCGCGAGCAGAGCACTCACCCTGTGCGGCGCGCGGAGCAGGCGGTGCACGGCCGCCAGCTGGTTGATGAGCGGCAGCGTGGCGCTGAAGGTGTGCACGGGCGGGCGCGTGGGCTCGGGGAAGTGCGTGCTGTACGTGAAGGGATCGATGTCGTTGAGGAACTGCACGCGGCAGGTGAGCCCGCCCTGGTCCATCCCGCCGGCCTCCTCCTCCGGCTGCTGGCGCGCGTGCAGATGCATCGACGCGGCGGCGCCGCCGCGTGCACCGACGACAGCGACGTCTGAATGAGCGGCAGCGGCGACGGCGGCATCGCTGCCGTCCGCCCCACGCCGCACCTGGCCCGCGAGCACAGCGCCACGCTGGCGACTCGAGTCCGCCCCACACGCACACGCACACACGCGCGCTACGCTCACACGACGCACGCTCCCTCGGCACGCTCGGCTTCGCCGCTCCGCCTGTGGCCCGCTCGTCCGCGCTCGCTGCGCCCTGCCGGCCGACTGGAGCTTGACCGCGCTCGCTCCCGCCACCGCCACCGTCGACCCCGCGGCGCGGCGCTCGACCTGGCCCCTGGCGGCCGCCCGCGCAACCGCGCCGGCATTCCTGGGGCGCCGCCGCCGCCCGCGTCATGCCGCGAGACGCCCGTGCACCAGTGTTGTCCAAAGGACGTGGAGGCTCCCAGCCGCCTCGGGCAGGTGAGAATTAAAGCTGTATTCGATAGTCCTCACTTCTCGCCTTGCCAAACGATTCGGGAAAATCACGGTGTATGGCCTTTATTGTGCCCAAGATAAGGGATCTGAAAACCTCCTCTCCCAAACAATCAACTGCTCCCATGACCCCTGACATTCCAGCTCTCTTAACTCCAATTATATCCGATTTGCGAAACACCATTGAGCAACTATTAACTAATACTAGTGAGAACCCGTCAAAATTTGACGGTGAGATCTGAGATAAATGTAAAATACTGTGCCCAGACTAATGTTCACAATATGTTGCATTGTTTGGATTTTCAGGGTATAACGAAGATATTCTGTGACGTGGAGTTCCCAAAATTTTAAACACGTATGGTCGATGACCAAATGGCAATGCAATGTGACCCACATATTGCAATAATACACCAAATGACACAAAAGAAAGAGCACTATTATACTGACGGATATTATTTCTAAATTTTTTTTATGTGTCATCAACTCCTATAAACAAATTTGATTATTTATGACATATTGCTCAAAAGTAAACTTATTTTCCCCTTATTAAAGAAGATTAAATTTGTTCAAAAAATAAAACAATAGTTGTATCTCTACGGAATCATTCCTCTCCCATGAAACCCCATTCCACCAGTGCCAACTATAAAAAAAATACAAGTTCTGCAGGAACCCAATTGGGAAAATGTTAAGTTGTACAATAAATGTTATATATGTTTGTATAGTGTAACGCTGAAATCATCACGTGTGAATCCTCAAGGCTGATTAGTGAAACAAAATATTTAAAAACAAAACAAAAGAAACGATAAAGAATCGATTCCATGACCAGAGAAAATAGAACTACCTACGCGAATCCGCGATCATTCGGGCATATTAGATACGTACAAATAAGTACAGTATGTAAAAACGGAGTTTGTACAAAGCTTAATTTCTAACGAAATTTTTATGCTAAATTCTTTTAGAGCCTAACTGTGGTTTGACTATTCATTTCCGAGGTAGCAACGAGGCCCAGCCTTCGGCAAGCGATTTACATACAACCTTTAGTCTGTGAAACACATCATTTTAAACACTTTTTGTATGTCAAAATATTGTTTGGATGAACAGTATGTCAGCACGTCCGCAACTAAAAGTATCCATTTTTCAAAATATGCAACGTACTGATCTCGTCTGTTCCCTTTTGATCTCCGCTCTCGCAGCAGTTTAGTTCGTTAAGACCGTTAAAGAATATCGTCCAATGTCACTTTTAAGGAGACGGATCTGGTATGAACATATTTTTACACTATGTAGCCGCATATGTGAAATTAAGAATGCCTAAATAAAATTAACAGGACTATAGCCTCCTAGCAGTCGAGAATCCATGGCGAATTTTGGGATATATCGAAAATGAACGAGGTATAAATGATGATTTATGAAAGCGAGTGCTACCGAACACGCACAAAAAAGGAAGGAAGGATTGGATGTCGTGTTTCGACCTTGTTCACGACATAGCATGAGCACGGATTCTCGTCGGGAAATGCTTGAAGTTAAGAAGGCTAATGATGTTTTATCAAGACAATATGTTTTATCAAGTCAATCCCCATATAATTTCCACTAATAATTATTTGCATTATACCTTTGATCAGTTAGATGTTGAGGGAAATGTGTGATAAGAAACTACTGGTTCACCAACCTTCTCGTATCAATTCATTAGTAACGGTTACGCAACATCATATTGCGATTATCCTGCTAACACTTCAGCATTACTCGAAAAATGAAAACGACGTAACTCAAAATATACACAAAAACTAATAATATTAAAAAAGTATATCAAATTATTTAAAGACCCAATATTGAAAAATAGATTTCATAAAGAAAAAACTCTTAACTTCAATATTAAAAGTGTAGGACATGTTCGAAAAAACGTTGAAAACAGCTATTTAACTCAAATTACTCAGAAAGTACTAACAATCAAAAACATTTATATGAACCAGTTTATATCAAGAAATAAATTGCACTCTAGAAAAAATATTTGGGTTCAATATTGAAGGTGTGGTTACATTCGAAAAAAAAATGAAATTTTGGAATTTTCGAAATTACATATATTTAATTAAACTTACACCTGTGCAATAGTATTCAGCAAATTTTGCTCTATTAGGGCAAAAAATAAAGAAGTTGGAGCCATTTTCGAGAAAATCTTGTGTACGTTTTTTTGTTTGTCACTATTTCACCCAAATACTTCACTCATATTGTGAAAAAAATGCATAATATTAATTAAAAATCTAATTTTGACGAAAAAATTTCTTTTTCGAAAAAGAAATCTTCAATGTAGTTGTAGAAGGCATTCGAAACATTTTAATTTGTGTAATTTTCAAGAATTTCGAAATTTCATTGAAAATACCATTTGTGTAAACGCATATTGGCTCTGTTCGAGAAAAAATGTTTTAAAAATTTTGATAAATTTTGCAAGAGTCGTTGGTTTTATTTCATTAATAAATCCGTTTTAAACTCAAGGGGCCATGACATCAGCCATATCGATTGGAGAATATCAATTTTCATAAAAATCCTGAGAACGGTTAAGAGGCTAGTTGTGTTGTTCACAGATTTTAAAATAAACATTTTCCAGTGTCAATCTTCCAAAACGGGTATTTCCTTGAAAATCTTAGTATCGATTTTTGGAGCATTAAATCACATTTTCTCCACTACGAATGTGAGAAATAAAAATTATCAATATGTTCAAAGAAAACAAAAGATTATTGGTCTGAATCAAAACTGTATAAATTCCTTCCTGACATTTTGCATCCCCAGACATAAGGTATTGCAACAACAAAAAACAATCTGCTTTTTTATTTGCATTTATATATATATATATATATATATATATATATATATATATATGGTTGATTCAATGGTTAACTGTGATGTTATAATCTTAATTACGTATTCTTAATTGTATTGCTGACAATGTGCCTCTTTTATTCGAAGAACATTGTAGTAGTTAAAGAAATATCTCATAAAATAGGCTGGTTACATTATGGGATAAGATTTGAATGAGACTCAGTTTATGGTGTAAGAAAAACACTTTCTTTTCGCCCAGAGATAAACCTGATAATTAGAAATTTTACATAACTGGTTGCCATATCATTATGACATGAAAGATCAGTTCAATGATAAAATCTCCATAACATAGATTCGATTAGTACTCGGTGTTAGGTTAAATCAGGAACATCAACCTTTCCAAGAAGACAGTCAAAGTGCCTGCGTAGCAATGCCATCCAAAACATCGGAGATCTTTTAAGTGGTACAGTTGACAATGGATTCGATAACGTATCAGGAAGATTCGATATCATGACACTGATGCTTCACCTCCAAATTATCATGAAATAATGAGTAGGAAAATAAACTAAAATTAAAATGAGATTATTTTGTTTCAACACATCCTCCAAACCCTTCAATATTAAGTGAACAGAGGGACACGGACGGTTTGGTCATTGGTTGATCTGGAAGTCTAGGGTCGGATTAGCGGTAAGATTCTTACAAATATTCAATGTAAACTAATGGGGCCAAACTGCCCGTACTTCACGCAAAATTACGCGCAAAGTACTTACATTTCGAAAAATGTTATGACTTGATTTCAAAATATTTCTTAAAGCACAGATTTCGTTTAGAGAAAAAATTTTTTTCTTCAGAATTGTAAATGAAGGAAGACGCTAAAAAATTTGAATTTTTGCAATTTAGAAAAGCATAATTTTCAACAAAATGAGACCTGCACAATTTCTTATGTGTCCTTAATACTCAATCAAAACAAAATTTAATAAAAATATGAAGACCTTTTGAAATTTTGAAAATATTCCAGGAGTTGTGAAAAGTACCTCCAAAATTAAAATACCAATTTCAAATTCAAGGGATCGTGACATCAACCAGAGCAATTCAAATTTATTTTATCAAATGTCTAACTTCACAGTTATATCGTTTATTGGTTTTTCTACTCCCAATGTATAATGATGTTATTTGATGGCTGCAACCAGTTGCATAATGATACTCATTATGATACAGATTTCTTTACGATACCGGTTCATGCCCAATCACAGAAGTTTACAAACCAAGTATTGACACTCAATAATTATTGATAATCGTTCTAGTAAATGTTTTGTTTGATTTTGTACATTAAAATTGCACTGAATATTATATTATATTTCTGCGTTAATTCTTTTATTATTATAAATTATTACGAGGAATATTATTTAAAATAAATTGGATCGTGATTTCACTTTGATCCTATTTGACTAGCGTAGTGGCTTGTGGAAGCGGTAGAGAGACCATTTGACTGGCGTTAAGATCCATTAGGATATTAATACACTCGTGTAAAGTTTACGATACTCGCTCGTTCCTCGTTTGTATCGTAATATCACACTCGTGTATTAATATCCATCATTACATCATCGTTTCATAATGTTCAATAATTTAGAATAGAAAACATGAATATCCTTTTTCTGAACGCTGCCACACGCATGCATGATAGTGTCTCTGTCTAGCGACTAAAATAAAAAAGAGACGCTCAGACCATCTTCATCTGCATTTTGACAATGAATCTTTTCATTTGAAAATGGAGGGAAGAAAGAAATAGAGCTGATGTCAGTCTAAATTAAATACGTATATGCATTTGAATACCATAGGCCTATCAGCACATGTCCTTCACTAGAGAGATGAACCTCTGGATGGGCCCTGGGCATCAGGCTCTCATCCTAATTCCCGCAGACGCAAAAGTACACCTTTGGCTGGTATCTGGGTCCCGCCAGAACGCGGTTGACCTCACGGTAACCTCCCTATACAATGCCTGGGTCGGGCCGCCCTGCTAGCTCAGAGCTACTAGCTATTCAGGGTAGTATCGAAGTCAAAACAATGTGCCACACACATGCGCTGGGAACAAGTTCGCTCCTCTTTGCCCAGAGTATCGGGCCACTGCCACGACGAATCCGAGAGGCCAACTGGGGGCCACCTCAACTAAGGTCCAGACGGCTCTGAGCCCCCATCCCGTCTCCCCATTGCTTACCTAGCTATCGACGTGGGTGACGCCGGAACCTGAGTAACCTGACGGGTAGTTTCTAGTTTCCCGCCGGTCTTTGAAGTGAGAGTACTCCAAAAAGCATCCTTCGCCTGACTCTGCCCAAAGGTCGACGCGCCGTAGGTCCAACTGATGAGTCGCTGGGCGAGCCCGACTACCCGGAGCTTAGCATCGCCTTCTCACTGCCTGCACCTTCAGATTTGATTTGATTTTTTCGTTGTTTCCGAGTCAACTGCTTTGGCCATTAGTCCCGTTAGTCTGTTGCATGTATTTTCTCGGATATGCGCTTTCCCGCTGATGATATGCTCTTTCCCCACTGGATGGCGAGATCCGGCGCCGACCTACCGTCGACTCAGTGGGATTTCCTCCTAACCAGGACTCTCCCACCAGCGGGCACCGCCTAGCCGGGCCAAGCTCAAACTCCCGACCGATCTCCCGAAATATGTGGTAGTGTAGTGCATGTTAGTGTCCTGGGTGTGTGTAAGGAGAGGATAGACAAGGAAGAGGAGGGCAGATCGCGCGCGCTCCTTGGCCCGTTTGGTAGGGCACTGCTCCGGCATTCGCCTGGTGTTGCACCTGCAGGCTAACGACGTGAGCGGCGCCGCGAGACTCCCGGTGGTCGTCTACGACACTCCACCAAAGACCACGACAACCTGCCATCGTGATTCCCGGGTAAATACGTATAAAAAGAAATGCGTGTGTACGTTTGTTTATTTGCTTGTCGAGTAGTGTCTTACTCTCCAGTGCTGGCGAGCGTGAAGGGCCAGTAGCCGCGCTCTCTTCGCGCGGGGGCGTGCGGGCCACCGACGCATGCGGAGTCGCGCGGCGCTTCTCGAGTTTCTCCCGACCGCGCTCCGTTATCTCTCCCCTTCTTCTCCAGGCTATCGGTTGGTATCCCCTTTCATGCGTGCGAGGACCTTCGCACTTCTTTCCTTCCCCGCCGTTACTTCTGTTTCGGGGTTGTTCTACTGCAGAGCTGTGTGTTCTAGCAAGGCGGATTGTTTTACTACTATATTCACTATTTTTCATTATATTCTTTCTACTGTTCTGATTTTTTATTTATACTCCTGATCTACGGTAACATTTTATCATTTCGAAAATCGCTATCGTAAGTTTTTATTACGTTATATTTTCCCTAATTGTCGCAATGAAGCTAAAGTGAAGTCGATCCTGAATGTAAATCAATAATTCATGAAAATTTCCCAATCAACTATGCACGATTTCATTTCCTGTATAATGATTTGATACGGTATGGTTGTAAGGAGTATGATTTTGTTTAGTTTATTTATTTTTCCCACATAAGGAAGAGTTGCAATCATATCAATAGCATTAAAGGCAACTATCAATCAATTAAAAACATACATTCATCTGTTTACATATACTACATTGTCCATTCCATACTTCAATATTCGAAACTGTTGGCAAATTTCAATTTCTTTTGTTTGCAATTATAGTACCTTCTGCAATTTCCTTTATCTTCTAAGTGAGTTCCTTTCCATGTATCATTCAGAGTCATCTTCTCTTTAGAATACAATTCTTCCCCCCTGTTCAAAAAAATACTGCCATTTTACGGTTTGACGATTTTATAATAGTAGCGCGCAACACAACAATGATTACATCCTAAATACACAATTTTTTGTAGCACATCAGGGAACACAAATGCAACAATGCAATTTCCTGAAGCAAGCACAGATCTAGCGGCGATCGCTTTCTTTGCAGCAAGTAACCGCCATAACCGCGAGGGGCCGGTCGGTCCCGCTGCCAATGGGACGACTTCGTCCATCTGAGCGGAGCAGCGCGGCTGCTCGGGCGACGCGACGCTGGCTGCAGTCGGTTCCGGTCGGCTGGCGGGGCACGCGGAGCGGGCGCAGCCGCGCGTCATTAGCGAATCACGCGGCGGAGCTCGCAGACGCCGTCGCAGACGACGGCACCTCCGCCCCCCAATCACCGCCACCATCATCACACCCGTTTGGGTGACTCGGGGCCCCAAACCCTGATCTCACCGGAGGTCCTGGCTTCGAGTCCCGGCGACGGCAGGATTCCAACATTAGCTACATACCTAGTTAAAGTTCAGCCACCGTCTGGAGGACAATTCTAGTGGCCGATGGCTTGATCTGTTTTTCGTGTTTCTCCGATCAACACCATACGAATGCCGGAGCAATACCCTAACAACGGCCACGGACCGCGCGCGATCTTTCGTTCCTCCTTGTCCTATCCTCCCACTCACCCTTTACGCTTATCTGCACTACGCTACCGCACATGCGTAGGTAGACCAGTGGAAGTTTAGAGCTTGTCCTGGCTGGGGTGATACGCGCTGAGGGGAGATTCTCAATTGGTGAAGGCGGAAAGCCGTGTATGTCAGAGCCGGACTCGCCGTTCAGCGGAGGACATTCACGGCCACCTCCTGCGATAATAATTCCACCAGACTTGCAGGTCTAATGACAGCAGTTGACGCCCGTGGATACCCAATCAATCAATCAATCAAAAAATCAATCAAAACCGCCCTACCACCACTACGACCACCACTCATCAACAACAACAACCACTGCCATCGTTACCACTCAACACTAAACCTCAACCACCTCTCCCACCATTTCATCAGTAGCAACACCATCAACTTGTCACCTCCATACTCACCATAACCAACAACTTCACCTTTGGACGAATGATTAAGGCTCCTAAGTCTCCTTTCTTCTGCATTTCTTCACATCACATAGTATGGCTAATTAAACAATCCTCAAACAAAATGTCTCTCAAAAACCCTTTCCAATATGTCTTTTCGCGAATGTTTAAGTCCCAAAAGTAACTGCTGTAATAAAATGATGAATGATATGAGAAGTAAATAAAATGCACGTGAAACGGGAGCAGAGCCAGAAAAAATCCTTCATATTCTTCTTCTTTTTACCCTTCTCTTTTATACTCTCCTCCTCCTAGTCCACCTCGGGGTATGGGTGATGTTAATGAGACATATCAATGTGCAAGTCGCTGCAGCCCCAAAGTGTATAATGTATAAAGGTCGGGAGGGATGCCTAATTGACAAATGACAGGAATTGCGGTGACTCACTTAATATTATTAGTAGAAATGGGTGTAGGGGAATTTATTGTTGCTTAAAAGGCCATTATTCCCACTACGAAATTCTTTCCTCAACCATTGTTCGCTGCGTTCATGTGGAGTTGCCATTTTAGTAATGTGATGTATTTGGTCCTGCGCAGAACACCAGTTTCTAAAGTGCCAATACCGTTCAGTCTTTGTAATGTGTTCCCACTCGCCTTCCCATACAACTGAAGGCAATGTCCCGTGGCGTGCCGACGATGCCGCCGCGAGAGACAGCCACGCGACGACCTCGACCGCCACCGTCACCGCCAACGATACCGCCCCCACCACCGACAACGCTCAGTCCTGTTCGAAACTACCGTCCCCGCAGCCGCTCCGCCCCCGCCAGCGCCTCCGCCCCCACCTTTACAAAACAACCACCTCCACCATCTCCATCGCCACTGCGACACTGCAACGCCCCCGCCGCCCTGCGCCGCCCCCACGTTCCCGCCGCCGCCACCGCCCCCGTACAAAACGGCCACCTGGCACCTTCATCTCCACAGTCACTGCCACTGGCAACGCCACCGCCGCTCCACCTCTGTCCGCCACCGCCGCCGACTCGTTGGGCGCCCACGTCAGCGACAGCGGTGGAGGTCGCGCTTCCCGCGGCGGCGGCTTCACGGGGACTTCGGTGGCTGCAGGCCGCCGTTTGACCCGCCGCGTGCGCGCGTGAGGGCGCGACCCCAAAGTGCACCACAGCGCTTCCCAGATTGTGAAGACCTACCACGTGAATACTCAGAAGGTACTACATGAATAGGGCGGATTTTAATGAAATGCAACTTTTTACTTTTCACTTTAGAACAATGCCGTTTAGAATAGAAATTCATTTCACATTATAAAAAATAAAATGACTCACTTTTGTACGTCATTATTTCACATTTTTGTCGATTTCGACTAATGTGTTTTTACACTTTTTCGTTCTCTTAATGCAGTTTGTTGATTTCATGAATTTTCATATCATTTTTAATGGTTCTGCCAAATAATATTTCGAGATGCAACAAATGTTCTTCTAGAATTACTCAGTAGTCTACCTGATTTGTTCGCTCAAAAACCCGCTTTCACAGCCGTTGATGTAATTAGTGACGTATATCAGCGCCATTGCCGGTTCGGCCAATTTCGGGATAACTAAAGACTGAGATTTCCTGGTAAAGAACAGTCCAAACCAAAAATTTGCAAGTTGAGTTCACTCGAACGAATGGAAGAAGCCTCGATTACATCAGTAACGTAGCTAACACCTTTGAGTTGTTCATTTGAACTGTTTTGATAAGATTTTTATGCATTTTTTTTTGGTTTTAGGGCATTTTCTAAGCATTTTAAGAGAATTTTATTGATCATTTTTGTCGATGTTTTAGGTCATCAAAATTCGCCCCCTATACATGAAGAACTTACATGAGACGATTTTAAGAAGAAACTAATCGATTCAGCGATAAGTCAGAGAAAGCTCTGAAGATACTTCGCTTACTTTCTTGTGAAAATAAATAGGTTGAGATTCTTCAAGAAAAGTTGAGATTTTTGTTGTATTTTTGTGTTTATTTAAAGAACATTTTAGTAAATTAAAAAAGGTCTTAATATTTTGACAGAAACCGTATTTAAAAAAACGTAATTTAGAAAATTTGATTTTGGGGGTTAATTAATCATGTCATCAATATGTCATGTGTGCCAGATTCTATCTTTAACACCTTTGGGGTACAAATCGATTGTGAGTAAATGCAATTTTACATGCATTATGCATTATTGCAGAATTACGTCTGTGTATTTTTCTCATTAACTAAAAAAACATGCCGCCAATATAATTGGTAACGGTTAACGAATACTTGACTGGAAACAAATTGATCAATCAAAAGTTCAGCAAAGATTTTAAGATCGATTAACTAATCTCTTGTAGAACAAATCAAATGGCGCCTGTGTACGATGTTTAGTGCACAATGAAGTAATGAATTTTTTTGAGAACAAAACGTTTTATTAATTTAAATATACAGAAGCCACATATGGGCTTCGTAAACTGAAATCTTGAAGAAATAAATATTATTTACTGAACTTAGCAGTAACTGATAAACAGGGGCATGCAGAAATGTCAAGAAGAAGGTGGCGACAACACTTGTTTAGACAAGTTAGAGGAAACGCGATAGCGATTGGGTGACGTTTTATCTCTGGGATATGTCGATAACTGACCATTTATCTGAGCTCGGGTTGTGCCGTCAACGAATGTTGCCGAGAAGGAAAAAGGCTTTCCGCCTTTCCTTTTGGGATCCTGTTTACTTATTAACACAATGCCACTGAGAAAGGAAGAATCTGTTATTGCAAAATTGAGTGAACTTGAGATAAAATGATCTTGTGTCTCCGGGCGACGGTTTCGTTGAAGACTGTGATACTGATGTTTCAAACCAACTAGTGGTCTTCTCATTTGAGCCCTGAAGAAAAGCATCACAAGATGGTCGCATATAGCCATCGATGAGACATCACCCGGGTGATTACGATCATTCCGATGATACACGAATTTCAGATTATTAATTTGTGAAATAGGTGAACAGAAACTCGAAAACTTTCAATCACATTTTATGATGATTTTCATCTCCCGTGAATTAAATTAGAAAATTATTCTTCAGGGGTTTTTAAAAACGTTCAGTATTTCAATTGAACTCATGGTCAGAGGGGAAGATTGTCACAGCACTTTATAACACACAACATATTCTATGAACTAATGTTCTAGAACAGCTATTACCTTATATTCTATTAGCTCCTACATTCTGACATTCTAATGGGCTGACATCTGTGCATCTGGGCATGACATCTGTAAGTTGTATTCTATTTTATTTACTAAAATGTATCGCTGAATAATGTTAAATCTTATCTATGAGTTCGAGCTCAGCCTCGTCGAGGCAACTTTTTCCGAGCGCTCCGCACGTTTAAACCCTTTTCGCGTTCAGTAGTCACAGTCGGGAGTTATAGATCAGCTATCATGCAACCGGGACGCGCGCAGTGATTAACCGCACCAGTTCGGCGGCCTTTTGGGCCAAAAATGCTGCATTGCAGCATGAAACGGCCAATTTAACTGAAAAGTGAACGTTTCCGAGTGTATAGTGAAACCAGTGTCAACTTTGTGAAAGTGATCTCGTGATGGAAAATATAAGTGCCCACGAAGTAGCTTTAGCAGAAACCGGCTCTCTGGATCTCGCATGAATGAAGAAACCGCGATATGGATGTGAAGAACTCATCCATCATCAGTAACTACAACAACAATTACTATAGAGCAGAATAACCCTCAACAGCCACAAATGGCTATACGCCATTATGCCGCATTACCAACCAACGAGCCCCGGGCAACATCAACAACCTGCAAGTGCAACTCAAAACGTAAACATTATCGAAATTAACAACCCAACTCCACAAAAGATGGTACTTCCCAATCTACTGAATCAGAAGAGCGTAAAAGACTTAAAAGGCACCATGATAGTGAACACGTAGGTTTGCCTAAGTGAGTAACAGATATGAACTACTTCAAACAAATGAACCAGTTAATAAAATATTCAACTAAATGAAAATCTAGCAACAAAAATAAAATCCCACCAATAATAACCCACGGAGTTAAAAAAACTATAACCGCCTTATCAATGACATTAAAAGTGTTACCTCAGGAAACTTTCACAAAAAAACGGGAAAATAACAATATTAAAATATTTTTCCAAGAAATTAAAGACTTCGTGATTTCAGACTTTTCTGTGATCAAAACAATGTACAATTCCACTCCTAGGACCCTACAGTAAAAAAATTGCAGTTGTTCTCAAGGATGTTCCCACGTACTTCAAAGACAAAGATATTATAAACGAACTCAAATCTAAAACTTTTCAGTATTAAAGGGCACCAGACTTTACAACAAAGATAAAACACCATGCAAACAGTGGCAGTAGATCTTATTGACAATGAAGAACCCTAGACAAATATTAAATTTTAGTGAGCTATATTATTGTAGAATTAAAGTATATATTAGAACTAATACACAGGGTCCAATACAATGTAAAAAATGTCAGCTTATGGCCACTCAAGCTAACTGGGGGCTCAGCCTAAGATGTCAGATGCATAGGTAATCATCATTACTCAGAATGTAAACTACCAAAAAATGAAGCAACCCCAAATGTGTTAATTGTTTTCAGAACCACAGCTAATTATAAAGGATGTCCTAATACAAAAATTATCCCAAAACTTGAACAAAACTGCAAATTACAACCTCGAAACACAAATAAAAAAACTCCCTCCTAAAATGAATACATTTAATCACTCGGTTCACCCAATGCTGATTTTACACACACAAACTTTAGTCAACATTTTCCTCCACTTCCCACTCAGACCAAATATTGCAAATTACACCCCAATTAACGCCTCAACTAATCAATGGAATAACCACAAAGTAACCTAGAAAATTTACTAACTAACATTATTACAAAAGTAGTTACCCAAGTTCTGTCAACGCTAATGCCCCAAATTCAAAATCTTTTGTCGTCAATCAATCAACATGGAAAATACAACCGCAATAAACATACTTTCAATCACTCCAACACAGTTTCCTTTTTTTCCAACAAGTTCACTTATCTTAAATATAGATCTATGATAACAGTGAAGAATTTATGTTCTATATTTGGAAAAATTACAAAACTTCCTAAAATTTTTCTGCGTGTTCTACAATTTCGAAAGGATAAAATCAATAAATTTAAGAACCTCAATATTTACTTAACTTATACCCCCTGTTCATTAGCAAATCACCCTACCAATCCAACAATCCAAAAATGGATAATCCAAAGAGTTTAACTATTCTTAACTTCAATGCTAACCGGTTTTAAAAAAACAGGATACTTTCTTTCACCACTTCTTACACCATCATAACATTCATGTTGCCTGCATCAGTGAAACCCATCTTTTCCAAAAGAAAAGCTAAAGTTATACGGCTACAAAATATATAGAAGTGACAGGTCCAGACTAATTGCCTCTGGAGGGACAGCAATAGCTATTAATAGTAAACTAAAACACTCAAAATTCATTCACCTACAACCAATAACCTTGAAACTGTAGAATCCAAATTTATACCAATAACGGACCAATAAATATCATTGTGCCTTTTACAGACACCAAACCAAAATTTCCCTACTAATGAACTAAATGAAATATTTTCTACAAACATTCAACTTTAATTTTTGGTGATCTCAACTGCAAAATCAAGCCTGGGATGTAACTCAACGAATTACCATGGCAAAAGACTACTCAAATACAGGCTTATCCCAAACAATATATATTCATGCTCCAATTTCCCCCTACGTTCTTTCTAACAATACAAATGAAATTCTGATATCCCTGATTTAGTTATAACTAAAATTTCTCCCAAAAACAATTCAACAAATAGTAATAGCAGAATTAGACTCAGATCACCTACCTATTAAAATTACTATGACATATCAAATGACACTATTCACCATCAAACACTAAAATAAAAGGTTATACCAATTGAACATTTTAAAATGTTAATTAGCTAAAATAATCTTTCCAACTCGTAATAATGATGATCTCAACAACTCAATCATGAATATCATTCAAACAATCACAAAGCTCATCCGAATCAACTACTTCTCACATTACAACTAACAAAAACCCAAAAGCTGATGCACTTCCATATTATATCATAAATCACATTAAAACCAAACGGGCCATTAGACGCAAATGGATTTTAAACTGAAACGCACACGACAAAAAAAAACTAAAAAAAAACTTACCAAAGAAATTAAAATCATGATTACCAATCACAAAAATGTCAAATTCAGTAGCATCTTCAAAACTCCACCCAAACTCTTCGACAGCAATGGCAAACTATTAAATACTTCACTAAAGAGAAAAGCAATGTTCCTCCTCTTATTTCAAACAATGGTAATTTATCCAGAAACATCAAAAAACCGGAAATAAAGAAAACACCTCTCTGAAACATTCAAACCGAATTCAAAATTAACCAGCAATTCAATACAGAAAAAGAATTTATGAAACAATCACACGCCCAGTTCCACACCCATTCATTTCATCTCCCAGTAGAAACCCAAAAATCATCAAACAGCTGAAAAACAAAAATCACCTGACACGACAACATTACAAACCAAACACTTAAACAACTTTCCCCTTTAGCTGCATTGCAGCCATAAAGCCACCTTCAATGCTGCACCCGAATTGGCTGCTTCCCCAAACTTGAAACACGCTATTATATTACCAATCAATAAACCAAAAACAATCCTAATGACCCTTCAAATTACAGGCCATTAGTCTGCTCCCCAAAAATAGCTAAAATTTTGAAAAAATTTAAATTTTCAGTCGCCTAGTTCATTTCTTAAAATCAAATGACACCATACCAAAACACAATTGGTTTCAAACCAAATCATTCAACAAATCACCCCTATTACGTCTAGTTGAACATATAGCAAATAGTTTCCATTCAAAAGAGCACAAAAAGCAGTCTTTTTTGACATAACTTAAAGCATTTGACAGCATTTGGCATCAAGGTTTACTTTATAAAACTTACCAACTAGGTAATTCTGATTATCTTCAAAAATTATTCAAGTTATCTTACAAATAGAACTTTTCAGGTCAAAGTAAACCACATTCTTTCCAACACACACAGCATTCTTGCAGGTGTCCTCAAGGATCTGTACTTGCTTCCCATTCTTTCAATATCTATACAGCAGATCATCCCCCATCATCAGATTCTAACATAACCTTATATGCAGATGATACAGCATTATTCTCATCTCATCAAAACATTCTATTAGCATATGACATATTCAATCCCACCTTCACACTCTCACCACCTGGTTCCATAAAAAGGCGACTCAAGATAAATCCCACAAAAAAACAAACAAAGATTTTCACCCTCCGAAACCCCAAAACCCCTCCACCTTTAAAAAAAATAATTCACACTCCCCTGGTTAAACAATTCCACACCCACAAAATATCTGGGAGTACTAATAGATAGACGTTTAACATGGAAGCAACATCATTAAGGCAGTATTACAAAAAACAACAGCAAAAGAGTCAAACTATATCCACTTATTAATTCCTCATCCACTTTAAAAGTTGAAACTAAATTGCTCCTCTACAAAAGTATTATCAGACCCATTGACATATGCCTGTCCAGCCTGGGTAAAGTTGCACCCAGTAATATAAACGCTTTACAAACTTTCCAAAAAAAATTTCTCAGAAGACTCATTAACGCATCATGGTTTATACCCAAAACAAATCTTATGAACTCCAAATACCATCAATCACTGATCATCTGATCAACTTATCCTCCAAATTTTTCAACTCTTACCATCCTGCCCAAGTACAGCCATTTCAACTAGGACAACAAGCAAACTCCAAAACTGAATCAAATCTAGATTTCTAAAGACATTTTCAAACCGCCTTAAAAACAAAATCAACAAAATCTTTCAAACCTTTATACCTATACCAATCCTTACCCAAAAATCTTTCCACAGCTAAAAAAAATAAAATCAAATTACAATATTATATATTACTTGCCGAGTAAGAACACTGAAAAACTTTAGGGAAATTTCATAATGTTAATTAATAAAAATGTTCTCACTTCTGTAAGGCCATATGGTCGATCGGATAAAAATAAATTAAAAAAAAAAAAATTATCTATAAATATATGAAAATGGTTAGGGGGAGAGGGCCTGATGACCTGAGTCTCGCACATAAATAAAGTCATTATTATTATTATTATTATTATTATTATTTTTAATTTTTACTATTATTATTCTATCATCATAGTTTCACAGCTCTCAGTCGGTGGCAACATATATTTTCTAATTCGCAAAGACTGAAGGTAGGAATCACGATGAATGCGGACTTGTCTTAACATTTATTGTTCCAAAGCTTTACTATTTCAATTAAAGAAGGGTTTAAACAACAGCCCTGGTGCATGATGTATTGGGGTGAGCATCCCCACATGAAGTGAGAAGCCACGACAAGAGAATTTACTAGATCGCACCGCTTCCGCGCGATTTGTTAAGATTATTATCACACCTGGCTCGCGGGCCCCAAACTGTCGCAACGTTTAATTTTTATTAACCCCCCGCGTCAGGTGGCAGGGGCGGGTAAGAGCGGAGGAAGTGGAAACGGAAGTTGGCGCGGCGGTGAAAACGATGCGACGCCAGCGCAGTCAACAGGCTCTGTTGTAGAACAATAACTGAAGTTCAAGGTGATCTCATTTCATTTTGCGTTTTATTCATTTCAATGGATGCTGAGGTCTGAATTAATTAATAGCCAAAAATTGTGTTACTCCAATGTTAGCCCATGGACATCATTTATTTTCAATCAAGTTCGTAATTGTTTATTTGAAATGGAAAACTGCAAAAACGGTTTTTCCCTTTCCCTTTGATTATTAATTTGTTATTGGGAAACCAATTAGAAATATCTGATATCGTACAATGTATTATTTTTAAAGTTAAATAAAATTTAATTATTATTTTAAAAGTAAATACTACATTAAATTACACATCATCTCCGTTATCAAGAGAATTTTGATGGATTATTTGAGAATATGTAAAACGTTTCAGTAAATGAAATTATTGAGAGAAAATTAATCAGTTTTTGAATTTTCAATAAATCCCACCAACACACCTTCTTTTCTGAATATAAATAAAAGTCAACTACAAAGGTAATTAATTTCATTTCAACTGGTAGCCACAATGAAAATTTAAATCCCATTCTTTTTTCCATTGCATATTACCCCATTATTGCCAGATCGATTACTAAAACACGTGACGGGTAAGGGAAGGCGGACCGGAGAGTAGGGACGTGGAGGTGCGGGGAAGTTGGAAGGCGAGACGGGCCACCTAGTGTAGGGGACCTTGATGGTGGTGGGGAATGGGAAGCTGCAAGGAAGGAGCGATAGCGACGGTGATCTGACGGGGTGACCGGGGCAGAAGGGTTGATATTTAATTTGTTCTTGACATTTTACTTTTTGTATGTTTTAGTTGATACCTTATATTTTGTATGTCCACAGGATTCGGAGCCGGAATGGCAGAGGTGCGTGGTAAGGAGAGGAGTTGGGCGAGGGGGACGTTGATGGGGGGGGGTTTGGGATGAGAAGGACAGGGGGGTTTATTCAGGCTGGGGCAGGGGGGACTATCGAGGCGAAGAGGACGTTGGGACACAAGACGAGGAAGCATGATGGGACGGGGTGGAGAAGGTATTCGGGGCAGGTCGAGCGGAATGGGATGGCGAGCGGTGCTGAGCGGAGCGGAGTAGAGGGGAGGAGGGGGGGCTGGCGGGGGGGAGGGGATGAAGCGGTGCGGAGAGGAGCGGGGCACGGCAGGGCGGGGCGGGGGGGGGCAAGACGGAAGGGACGGAGCTGGCGGGGCGGAGCTGGGGGAGGAGCGGCGGGCGGGCTGGGAGGGGTCGAGCGGGCCGAGCGAGGCAGAGCGCGGGCGGGGATGGAGGGCGGAGCCAGACAAGGAGGGCGGTGGACGGGGGAGGGCGGGGCCGAGCGGGGCGGTGGGGCGGGCGGGGCGGGAGAGGCGAGGCGGGGCGGGGCGGGGGGCGAGGAAGGGCGGATGCAAATGTCGGCCGATCGTTGATAAGCGCATTAGCATGCGCGAGAAACGCAGGCGCGAGGGCTGCACCGCTCGCGGCGCTGCCGGCCGCCGCGCCACCGTCGCCTCCGCCCCGGCCGGTTCCCGCCCAGGCTGTTCACCTCCCGACACCGACGGCCAGACCCTTCCGACTCGCCACGTTCTTAACCAGCTTTCATTTTGTTAGGGTTTTAAATTATGGTGGGGGATTAAATGTAGCAATTATATGAAATAAAAATTTAAAAAGACTCAATGAAGTCTATTTCGTCCGGTAAAACCACCCTTAGTTTCACTACTTCAGTGTTACGGGGAGCTCGTTTAGCAGAAAATATTTGTTCCTAACTGAGTAAGTTCGTTAAATTGACCGATTAATCCAATTGTTTCGATCTTAAGACAATATGAATAGAAATAAAGGTCCTCTGTTCGAAATGTTGAATTTTACCTCAATTGATAAATTCAATAATGAACGATACGTTTGAGTTTAATGGATAATTTCTTTGCTTTTAATAGAGGAATTGGGAATCAATATATAAATTTGGGGGCATCAACTGACAAACGGCATTTGCAGAAAACAATCAAAGGCCCAAATACTAGTGAAGTATCGCCAACCGAAGAAATCTGCACTAGCAATCTGTGTTTTTAAATTCTGGCAGTTGATAGAGAACAGTTTCCGCTAGTTCCCTTTTCCCGCGGCCTTGACATACTTGCTTTGCGTTATGTATATATAAGATTCCAGTCCGATAAACAAAATCCGTAGGATGCCATTGTGCCTGGTCTCCAGATATGATTCTGTATTTTAAACATCTTGTTTAGTGTTACATCACACTAATATCAATACATCCACCTGACACTTTGACGAAAGCACAAACAAAATAAAAAAAATAAACGGATGGTTGAGAGTATTCTTCTTTTTAAAGGGATTTTTTACGGGTGTAGATTTTTAAAAATGTTTATTTTAATTGTGATTTAAAACCAGTCCTTTTAAGAACAATAAGTAAAATTACTAATAGTATAGACAAAGTAATTCATTATTTTTACTCTATAGTTTACTAAGTTTTCACTTTTTGACATATTTCTATTTATCTGAAAACGAAAACTCTGTAGAGAGGGTGTTGAGGCCGTTAGTAAGGAGAGTGGTTACCAGGTGATTGAGTACATCCAGTATCTGTTCAATAGTAGTTGTTCTTGATTAGTTAGGTAATTTTAAGATTTGATGGTCTCATGAAGAGTCTTATTTACACGAACCACTTTTTGCTATCCTGGGTAATGATTTACACACAGAAAAACAAATGACCAAACGAAAACGAACTTTTCTTCTAAACCAAAATATTAAACTGCGATGTCTTCTATTTCTTTTTTTTTTCTCAATGAGCAGCGCAATACTTTTCTCATTCATTGTACAAGGAAAGTTGAAAATGAATCTCTTAAAATTGTGGGAGCAAGTAAAGAATAAATAATTAAAGATTAAAAAGTTCGGTATTGAAAACGGCGTCGCAGGCGAGCATTAAATGCGCTGCAGAGACGAGAGCGCAGAGTAAGTCTCACAATAATAACTGACAGTAACTAGCCAATATACAAAGTGCCATATTGATACAGAACTTAGAAAGGAAATAAATAAGTAATGAAATGTATTAATTGGAAATTATAAGATCTAAGTAGGAATTTAAAACAACGACAAATAAAAATACATTAGAATAAATTACTTTCCAAAGACCCTTAAGTAAAATAAAAAGCAAATCCAGTAGAAAGAAATAATGGTAAGAAATAACATTACATGAACAGGTAATAAACTAATTTTACAGACAAGAAAGAACATTGAGCCTAAATATTTGTATTTCCGTTTTTTCTAGTTTTCGTATGAATTGAAACAGACTTTCTATCAAGAATGACATCAAACGAGTTTTTATCTCATTACATTTTCGCAATTACCATATTATTAACGAATAAGAAGCAACCTAGACACATTTCAAAAATAAAAGTCGCTTTCAAAAGAATGAAACACCACTGCAGTTGAGAAAGATGGAACGCCTTGCTCGTTCAAGTGCAAAACGAACTGCACATGATCACAGGGTTTATGTGAGATATGTAATCAGAGGCAAAGATTTCTGATATACATATTCATGACGAATCATTGTATTTCACGGACTATTGATTTTATGACTACTTCTCTGCGATTGTAGGTTACGTGAAGAATCGGTGGCTGCTTGATTGCGGGGAACACTGTTTTACATCTAGCTCCTTCCGTCAGGGGCCTTTCAAAATGAAAAAGCGAAACTATTCGGTATCGCTAGTTTCTAAATGAGATAACGTCATGAAGTACTGTTTTGCTGATCAACGATACTCTAATAATCAGAGGTTGTATATTACTCCAGAAGAGTATTTATTGTATAGTAAATTCCAGGTAGTTTTGGCCTTAAAATGACTTCTAACAAGCAATATAAACGCACTGAGCACTAAAGACCCTGTTTAATAAATACTCTTTGTTCTTGTAAACTATCTTAAACTCATAAAACGAATGTAATACATAGAAAATTAGTAGATCTCTTTCGCAAACTCTAATAGCATTAAAGTGCATCATTTAAACTAAAGAAAGTGATCAATATACTCTCTAAATTTAATTTCATGTATTTTTTCTTATACAAAACAATTATAGCTAAGTTTAATATTTCACAAACTAAGAAAACAAAAAAAGATATTTTCATTCCAGAGGGCCCGCAGCTAGTGTACAATGATTTTCAATATGATCCCATAGTTGTCTGTTGTTGTTAAGGCTGTTGCTGCGTGTTGCTGTCGTTGTTGTTGGTTGTGTTGTGTGTTGTTGCTGTTGGTTGTGCGGGTTGTTGTTGTTGCTGTTGCTGTTGTTGTTGTTTTGCTGTTGTTGTTGTTGGTGCTAGCTGTTGTTGTGTTGGTGTTGCTGCTGTTGCTGGTTGCTGCTGCTGGTTTGGCGTTGCTGTGTGCTGCTTGCTGTTGCTGCTTTTCGTTGCTTGCGTTGCTTGCTGTTGCTGTGGTTGCTGCTGTTGCTGTTGCCGTTGCTGTGTTTGCTGTTGCTGCTGTTGTTGTTGTTTGTTGCTGTTGTGCGTGCTTGGCGTTGCTGCTGCTGCTGTGTCTGGTTGCTTGTTTGCTTGCCAAGGTTGCTGTTGCTGCGTTGCTGTTGCTGCTGCTGTGCTGTTTGCTGCTGCTGCGGTTGCTTGCTGCTGGCTTGCTGCTTGTTCCCGCTGTTGTTGCTGCTGTTGCTGTTGCTGCTGTTGTGCTGCTGCTGCTGCTGCTGTTGCTGTTGCTGCTGTTGCTGTGCTGCTGCTGCTGCTGCTCGTTGCTGCTGTTGCCGTTGCTGTGCTTGCGGTTGCTGCTGTGTTGTTGCTGTTGCTTGCGGCTTGCTGTGTTGCTTGCTGTTGCGTTGCTGTTGCTGTGTTGCTGCTGTTGTTGTGCGCTTCCCGTTGCTGTTGGTTCCCTGCTGTTGCTGCTGGTTGGCTGCTGCTGTTGCTGCTGTTGTTTTGGGTTGCTGTTGCTGTGCTGTTGCTGCTGGTTGTGGTTGCTGTGCTGTTGCTTGCTGCTGTTGCTGCTGCTGCTGTTGCGGTTGCTGTGCTGCTGTTGCTGTTGCTGTTGGGTTGCTGCTGTTGCTGCGGTTGTGCTGTTGTTGTTGCTGCTGCTTTTGTTTGCTGTTGTTGCTGTGCTGCTGCTGTTGTTGTTTGTTGCTGCTGTTGCTGTTGTTGCTGCTGTGTTGCTGTTGTTGTTGTTGCTCTGTTGTTGTTGCTGCTGCTGCTGTTGTTGTTGTTGTTGCTGTTGTTGTTGCTGTGTTGCTGTTGCTGTTGTTCTTGCTGTTGTTGTGTGTTGCTGTTGCTGGGTTGTTGCTGCTGCTGTTGCTGTTGCTGCTGCTGTTTTTTGGCTGTTGCTGTTGCTGGGTTGCTTTGCTGCTTGCTGCTGTTTGTGTTGTGCTGCTGTTGTTGTTGCTGCTGTTGTTGCTGCTGTTGTTGTTGCTGCTGTTGTTGCTGCTGCTGCTGCTGCTGCTGCTGCTGCTGCTGTTGCTGTTGCTGCTGCCGTTGCTGCTTGCGGGGTTGCTGTTGCTTGGTGCTGTGCTGCTGCTGCTGCTTGCTGCTGCTGCTGCTGCTGCTGTGCTGTGCTGCTGCTGTGCGTTGTTGTTGCTGCTGTTTGCTGCTGCTGTTGCTGCTGCTGTTTGCCGCTGCTGCTGTTGCTGTTGTTGCTGTTCCCGTTGCTGCTGCTGCTTTGCTGTTGCTGCTGCTGCTGCTGTTGCTTCGTTGTTGCTGCTTGTTTGCTGTTGCTGTTGCTGCTGTTGCCGTTGCTGTTGCTGCTGTTGCTGCTGTTGTTGCTGTTGCTGTTGTTCGTTGTTGCTGTTGCGGGTTGCTGTTGCTGTGTTGCTGCTGCTGTTGTTGTTTGCTGGTTGCTGTTTGCTTGCTTGCTGTTGCTGTTGCTGTTGCTGTTGCTGTGTTGCTGTGTTGCTGCTGCTGCTGCTGCTGCTGTTCCCTGTTCGTTGCTGCTTGCTGCTGCTGTCTGCGTTGCTGCTTGCTGTTGCTGTTGTTGGTTGCTGCTGCTGCTCCCTTGCTGCTGCGTTGCTGCTGCTGCTGCGTTGCTGCTGTTGTTGCTCGTTGCGGGCTGTTCCCGCTGCTGCTTCGCTGCTGCTGTGTTGCCGTTGGCTGCTGTGCTGTTGTTGCTGCTGCTGGCTGTTGCGGGTTGCTGCTGCTGCTGCGTTGCTGCTGCTGCTGCTGTTGCTGCTGCTGTTGCTGTTGTTGTTGCTGCTGTTGCTGCTGTTGCTGTTGTTGCTGTTGCTTGCTTGGTTGTTTGCTGCTGTGCTTGCTGTTTGCTGTTGTTGCTGGCTGTTGCTGCTTGCGCTGCTGTTGCTGCTGGTTCCCTGCTTGCTCCCGCTGTGGTTGCTGCTGCTGTTGCTGCTGCTGTTGCTGCTGCTGTTGCTGCTGCTGTTGCTGTTGCTGCTTGCTGTGCCGTTGTTGTTGCGGGTTGCTGCTGCTGCCGTTGCTGTTGCTGCTGCTTGTTGCTTGTTGGTGCTTGCTGCTGTGCTGTTGCGTGCGTTGCTGCGTTGCTGTGCTGTTGTTTGCTTGCTGTTGTTGCTTGCTGCTGCTGCTGTTGGTTGCTGCTGCTTGCTGCTGCTGCTGTTGCTTGCTGCGGTTGTGCTGCTTGCTGCTGTTGCTGCTGCTGTTGCTGTTGTTTGCTGCTGCTGCTGTGCTGCTGCTGCTTGCTGTGCGTTGCGGCGTGCTTGCTGCTGTTGCTGTGCTGCTGCTGCTGGTTCCCGTTGCCTGTTGCGCTGCGTTGGCTCCCGCTTGCTGGGTTGCTGCTGCTGCCGCGTGCTGCTGTTCCCGCGGTTGTCCCCTTGCTGCTGCTGCTGCGTTTGTTGTTGCTGCTGTGCTGGGTTGCTGCTGTGCTGCTGCTGCTGTGTTGCTGCTGTTGCTGTTTGCTGCTGCTGCTGCTGTTGCTGTTGCTGCTGCTGCTGTTTGCTGCTGCTTCCCGTTGCTGCTGCTCCCGCTGCTGCTGCTGCTGTTTGTGCTGTGCTGCTTTGCCGTTGCTGTTGCTGCTGTTGCTGCGTTGCTGCTGCTGCTTGCGCTGCTGCTGCTGCTGCTGTTGCTGCTTGCTGCTGTTGCTGCGTTGCTGTCCCCGTTGCTGCTGTTCCCTGGTTGTTGCTGCTTGTTGCTGCTGCTGCGCGCCGTTGCTGCTGCTTGCTGTTGCTGCTGTGTTGTTGCTGCTGCTGCTTTGCTGCTGTTGCTGTGCTGTTGCTGCTCGTGCTGTTTGCTGTGTTGCTGCTTCGCTGCTGCTGCTGCTTGGCTGCTGCTGCTGCTGTTGTTTGGTTGCTGTTGCTGCTGTTAAGGTTGCTGTTGCTGTTGCTGCGTTGCTGTTGCTGCTGCTGCTGTGTTGCTGTTGCTTTGCTGCGTTGCGTTGCCGTTGCTGCTGCTGCTGCTGCTGCTGCGTTGTTGCTGCTGCTGCTGTTGGTTGCTGCGTTGTTGCTGTTGCTGTTGTTGCTGTTGCTGTTGTTGGTTGCTGTGCTGGTTGTTGTGCTTGTTTGTTGCTGTTGTTGCTGCTGTTGCTGTTGCTGTTGCTGTTGTTGGTTGCTGCGTTCGCTGTCTTTGTTGTCGTCGTTGTCGTCGTCTGTCGTCGTCTGTCGTCGTTGTCGTCGTCTGTCGTCGTCTGTCGTCGTTGTCGTCTCTGTCGTCGTCTGTCGTCGTTGTCGTCGTTGTCGTCGTTGTCGCCGTTCCGTCTTTGTCGTTGCCGGTCGTTGTCGTCGCCGTGTCGCCGTCGTCGTCGTCGTCGCCGTCGTCGTCGTCGTCGTCGTCGTCGTCGTCGTCGTCGTCGTCGTCGTCGTCCGCCGTCGTCGTCGTCGTCGTCGTCGTCGTCGTCGTCGTCGTCGTCGTCGTCGTCGTCGTCGTCGTCGTCGTCGTCGTCGTCGTCGTCGTCGTCGTCGTCGTCGTCGTCGTCGTCGTCGTCGTCGTCGTCGTCGTCGTCGTCGTCGTCGTCGTCGTCGTCGTCGTCGTCGTCGTCGTCGTCGTCGTCGTCGTCGTCGTCGTCGTCGTCGTCGTCGTCGTCGTCGTTGTCGTTGTCGTTGTCGTTGTCGTTGTCGTTGTCGTTGTCGTTGTCGTCGTTGTCGTGTTGTTGTTGTTGTTGTTGTTGTTGTTGTTGTTGTTGTTGTTATTATTAATTATTATTATCCCTGAATACTTAAATTATTACTGTTGTTATACTACTTATTATAACTGTTTCTGTACAATTAGAGACTATACTGAGCTTCACAAGGAAAGTAACATTTATTTTAACAGTGATCTTTAATGTATTATTTACAATTTGGACTGTATAATTCTGAACAACCTGTAACAAGTATTGTACCGCAGCCTCCGGGTCAATGACCGCCATCTCAATCAGGTTTTTTGTCCAGTTTCCCTGATCTTTTGAGCAAACGCTGAGATAGGCCCTTGTTTTGCTTCTGGACATAAGTGTAACTTCATTATCTGTGCATGTATTCTAGAATTCAGTGGGAAATATAGTTATTCAAATAATCGTTCCCCACGTTGTCGCGGCAGGAAGTATATTCTTTGCCAAAGGACATTACGAGGGATGAGAGCCCAAATTTATTGCTGATTTACCCTTGAAAAGAGATTTTATTACATCGGAGCGACTATTTTTGTTCCTTAGAAAAATCGTCCATTTTTTTCTGTATTCATAATTTAAGTAGTATATGGCTTAGGGTAAGGATCACAGAATTTTGAAAACGTGCACAAAACTCACTTCTCCCCATAGTACGGCACACACAGTTTTTATCTCTTTTTGACGTAAAATAATTGAAAAATAAATAATACAGCTTCAGTACAGTATAGGTGTTTGACCAATCACTCAAAAGTTAACAGTTTAGAAGTAATCAGCTATTGAACATCGTTATATTAAATCCATTGGTGGATTCTAGTATACTACTGTGCTCGAGACAATCAGTGAAGTGATGATTGGAAAATCGTATATCTTCCCCTGCTTCCAAACTCAGAAGAAAATTAGAAGACTGCATCACCCAAGAGTTTTGTACAGTTATTAGCAGCCATAAGAAATTAAAATAGAAAATGACTTTGATGGCATTTCTTTAATAAAATGAATCCTAACATTTCTCGTGTTCTCTCTTTGAAGTCTGACTGCATTTATGCTTAACCAATGCCATTGGAACACCTGGTGACTGTCCGATTGATGGCGTTAGTTGAACACTGCATGCCAGCTGCCATAACCATTCAATGTAAAATTTTAACATTTAATAGCTATTATTAGTCGTACAAAAGTACCGTATGAAAGTTGATGTAATGGGTTTTAATTCACCCGTACGAAGCTTACGATACGAGCGAGAAACGAACGTACCCATCATCCCATAATTGTTTCGTAATACACTAATGTAGGTTTTCTGAATTCATTCAGTTACTTATTTACGATTAGTTTTGTATTCAAAAGAAACGACAATTATCAAAATCTATTATTACAACACAAGTTTGCTAATAATCCCTGGCCCTCTATTAACAATTAAAATTAGTTTCGTCATAATTATTATATTAGAACACTCATGTTAACACTCGAAAAAGTACATTGCAATTTTTACAAAGTAGACAAAACTTTGTTCGTTATTCGTATCGCAATATCTTTTTACAATATCGATTGGTTATCAAACTTGGCCTAACGGAATCGTTTGAAAATTCTCCAATCTCGTATTGTAAAGATGTCTTGCGATACTTATTTCGTAAATAACTAGTTTGTCACACTGCCATGTCAATCTATCGGAAATTGTTTTATCAACTGACTGTTTAAGCAATGTAATTGTCTTTATAAATATAGTAAATATTTGTTAGGATGTTCTCGCTTATCTCGAATTTCGCCTCAACACAAAATATGATTGTGGCAAGGAACCGTAGTAACAGATGTATATAATAATAAAAGGATAACACAATTTGATTATGCGAACATTGATCATTTCGGTCCCTTGAAATTTGTGCTAACGAGAGTTGACTGTGGTATTTATTTGAGGCAACAATAATAGTTTTATGACCATTGTTCGCATTCCTATTTTGTCTGTTTTTCCCAAATCTCATCCGTGTAAATGTGACCAATAATGATAGAAAAGGTAGCAATCGAGGCCACGTGATATGCAAACACGTTGCCTTTATTATACGTGAAGTGACCCGAATCTCACTAAGGATCTCTTAACGACTTTTATGATATCTGTTCGTAATATCTTGTAACCAGTTCAGTGGTTATAAAATTACATCACGTAAAAGTCATTCAATTTTTTGTTGAAATTTATAAGTATAGCAATACGTAATGTAAATGTAAAACATTGTTAACACTGTAAATAATTTGCAAGAAGAAATGAATGATAAATATGCATTTTAGAATAATTAATATTGAAACAAAATACAATTAATAAATGAGTACTCACCGCGGTTGGGCTTATGAGAACTTGGAGGTCGTTTTCAAAGGACGAGAATTACTCTACAGAAGAAGATATCACCTGTAAAAATAAAACAACTTGTATAATAGATGTAGTCACAAATGGAAAATGAGTAAGCACGGGAAAACTATCACATTGAGCAAAATATGCCTTTAACAATATTTCAAAACACGCTTTCACAGATATTTTATCTTACGAGGCGTATCGCAAGAAACATTCCAAGAAAAAGTTACGAATTCAAATGAAAAGAAAACAAACGTCCAAAGTTCCAACAAACATACAATGCAATGGTCAGTTGTTCAGAGTTGGCCAAAACACTGCCAATTGGTTGCCAGAAATTAAATTACCCTTAGTGGCCTGATGTCACTGGCGTGTGTCATAAATTAAAGAAAATTATGAGTTCATGAATATTTGGGTCTCTGTATCTACAGAATAGCTTGAAATGTATACTACCTAGTTGTGTTAGGAATTTCTACACTAGATTTTTAAATTTCTTAAAATGCGGTTTTACTAGTTCTTGTGATTTTATTGAATATTTACATCGTTAACCTGTGAGGCTTTGGACAGAAGGTTAAGAAAATACTTAATTTGAAGATTAAATTTCATAACAATTGAACTAGTACTGAAAAAGTGAAAATATGCAATATATTGGTGAACTGTATTTTGTGATCTTTCTGGAGATAGGCTGAGTTTGTCCTCAAATATTAGGGACGTGGTAGAGAAGCATGTAGTCTCCCTTTCAGGTCTACGTAAAGTGGGGCTCGGACATTTTGTAATTTTCAAAAAAGAATATTTCTGTGTTGTATTTCGCATTTAATGAAAAAAAATTTTACATTCAATTGAAGCTTATCTATCTAGAATATCTAATTAATTAATGGGAATTGGGTTGGAAAGTCCTGAAAATTATCTTGAAAAATATCTGCATGAGGAAGCTTCGAGAGGCATCTAGTACAAATGTGTCTCTGTTCATTTAGTAAAGAATTTCATCACTAGAACTACATTCTTATTTAAATAAAAATTTTGAACCAAGAAAAGAATTTTTTTAGAAAGTACAGAAATACATAATTAATAGAATATTTTCAAACATTGTTTACGATTTTCCTTAAAATAATTAATTCAGCAATGTTCAAAAGGACACCATTTTATTTACAAGAAAACATTTTGTCAGAAGTGAAGTTAGTAAATTAATAAGTCAAGTACGAACTCTTTCTTAAAAGAAGCGAGAGAATAGTGACACTTAAAAGCTTAAAAAGCATTCCCACATTTAAATGAAAATGAACTTCTTACAAGAAGTCGACGTCAAAAGAGTGTAAAGGAAGGCCGAGCTAATGGTCTCGGAGACTGCGTAGGAAGTCTGGTGACCTTGTGAGCTCTCGTATTCACGGGCAGTGATGCATTGTCCTCTGGGGTCGTCATTTCGTGTGAGGCGTGGCCTGCCTGTTTCCTGGCGCGCTTTCAGGGAGCAAACGCTGACTCAAGGCGTATTTTCATTCATATACGCTCAGGGAGCAGGTGCGTTCTCAAAATTAACGCAACGGCCGCGGACACAAAAGCCCTCGCGCACTTTCTCTTTCGTCTAGATTCAGGTGGCACAGATAAGAAACATGAAGAGCTATCTGGGTAGATGAGATGTTAATTTCTAAGTGTTCAATTTTTCGATGATTCAGAAAGTGTGTGGTGGAACTCTTTGACGAATTTGACTAAGCAATCTACTGAAATTATTTTTCTATAAATTCTTTTTGAAACGGTAATATTCATGAAATAAGAACGCCTATGTACCGGTATGTAATAAGAACGCCAGTTACCGTCAAAAGAATAGTTCACTCATCAGTCAAACATGCGTGTTCTTATCACACAATTAAAATAAGAAATGGCAACACAACTTTTATTTCATTATTTTACCTATCATACTCATTATATAAAACAAGAATATCTAAATAATTACAATTATTGCATAGAAGCAAGAAAAGAAACATTAAAAATAAGGAAGACTATAGAATCAAATGGAGAGACAATGTAACAAGAGTGGAAAATAATCGTACAAGCAACGTCGGCACATTTTTGGGAATAAGAAGCAGAGTTCGTGCACAGAATCTCTACTGACATAGGACTGATGAGGATTATGAAAACCAATGAAACAAATTACTAACGTGGCAACAAATTTCTGGCGATTACAATCCGTAGCTGGCGTTGAACTACCCTATATTTTCTGAACAGAGAAAGTGTTTTCCTTTTCGCATGTCTCACTCGTTGAGTGCACAGATATCTTGTGCAAACTCTATCGGTAAACTCAACACACTAGACGTCGAGAGGCACAAACCAAGGCTTGAGGGAAAAGATGACATTGATAATCGTTTATGAGTCCCACAAACGACCTCGGTTGATTGATTGATTCTGGGCGCGTCAGCTGATAAGATTATAAGTCCTGTAAGAGCAGTGCATGTTTTCATCGCGAGAGGTGGCGGTGATCTTTCCCGTGGGATGGCGCAATGCAAGGCGTCAACCTTCGTCGGCTAGTGAGATCTTCCCCAACCAGGTCTCTTCCACCAGCGGGGCACCGTTTCGTCGGGAGAAGTTTATAAACTCCTGAATGATCTCCCGACAAGTATGATATTGTTGTGCAGTGAGAGTGTTAAAGTGGTGACATGAAAACAAGGAGGAGGAAGTAAAGATCACGCGCGGTCCGTGACCCATTTGTTAGGATACTGTTCCGGCATTCAGCTGGTTTGATCCAAGAAACCAAGGGAAACTACTGATCACAGCAGCCAGCCGCTAGAATTCTCCTCCAGAGATCGGCTGAACTCGACCTAGCAGTCTAGCCAATGCTTTACATTCCTACCACCGTCGGAACTCGAACCCAGAACCTCCCGATCCCAGGTTCTGTAGTGACATCAGTGATGCCCTGGGCCTTCTTTGTCGGTGGGCTTCTATTTCGGTTTCGGGGAAGGAGCCGTCCGCAGCTGAGGCCTTTGTCTTCAGGTGCCCGCGCTTCGGGTCCCGCGCGGCAAGCAGCCGCGGTCACCCGCGACGCGCGGTTTCGGCGGCCGGGACACGCCCCACCGCCCCGTCCCCGCCCCGCGCGGGGCCTCGACGCTCGTCCTACCGCGGTGTCGCTCTCCGCCGCCCCTGGGCAACATCACCACCACCATCACCACCACCACCACCACCATCATCAGCATCACCACAAGCACAACCGTCACATCGACTACCACTACCCCCCCACGCACATTGGTTAAGATGGCTTATGGCATTAATTGTTCGCCTTGCAGCGTCCCTGAGCGGCATATTCTGGAGATCGAGTCCAGACAGTGACGAATTGTTGAGCTACATGAAGAGGGTAGGGTCTGATTCAACCCCCCGCTGTCTGGAGGAGAATTCCAGAGGCCGCCGGAGCTCGTCGATAGTTTCATAGTTTATCCGATCATTTCCGGGTGAATTAAGGATACGAACTTAACAAACGAACTGCGGTTCTGCTGCCGGAGACACCTGAGGAACCCCCAAACCCGACGGGTAGGCCAGCACTGGCTCTCACGCGGAAAATACCAGGGATATAGCACGCACCTCACCACGGAACAACAACCTTCGCAATCGATACGACTGAATACGAAATGCTTAATCAACCACACCGAGCGGTAGTTCAGGCATCAACTGATGTCACAGCAGCGCCTCTGACCGGGAGGTCCTAGGTTCCACCCCACGGCGGCAGGATTTTTGACACTAGTTTTTCAGCAGGTCGAATTTAGTCGCGTCTGGAGGAGAATTCTAGCGGCCGGCCTGCTCTGATCGGTAGCCGTGGTTCTCCGATCAACACCAGGCGAATGCCGGAGCAGACTACCAAACGGCCCAGGCCGCGCGCGATCTGTCCTTCCCTTCCTTATCCTATCCCTCCCCTTACACACAAACTTACACCAACATGCACTACATTACCACATATTTGGAGGCCGGTCGGGAGCTTAGAGTTGTCCCGACTGGGTGGGGCCCCGCTGGTGGGAGAGTCCTGGTTTGAGGAAACCCCCCTCAGCCGACGGTAGGTCGCCGAATCTCGCCATCCAGCGGGAAAAGATCACCGCGCATCTCCCGGGGAAAAAACATGCACTACACTAACGGGACTAATGACCAAAGCAGTTTACGCCCAGAAACACGAAAAATCGAATCAAATCTTAATCAACCACCACCACTAAATCCACGACCACGACCACCACCGTGTCCACGGGCACCATCATCATCTCCACTACCACCGCCATTTAGACCAACCCCGTTTCCACCACCACTACCACCACCACCACCACCACCAGCTGCGCACCTGCGGCTGGCTTCGAAGGTAGCAGTTGCGGCAGAGGATTGGGGAGGGGCCCTGTGGCCAGGGGACCACGGGCGCTGAGCACAGCAGGCGCTGTGTTCATGCATGGTCGCACCAGGCGCTTATCTCGTGCCGCGTGAGGGGATCCGAGGAAGCTTTTCACGCGATTTTCTGGGCATGAACACATTCTATCTGGGTATTCTCGTGAAGAAAAATGTAATTATGTAAATGAAAAAATATTTAATGACAAATACCAGAAAGAAGCTTTTATTGAGTATTATATTATAAGAAACATTGCAAGTTTGATGGATAGGAAATAATTCAATATATAATATGAGAGGATGAACATTTCCACCTAAATTATTTAGACTCAAATCCATGTGCCCAATGAAATTGTTTGAGTTCATTTATAGTTCATACCTTTGTTTATTAACCTGAAACTACAACTCGTTCATGTTTATATTTTGGTTTACGGAATATGGCTTTTTACTTTTTTAAAAAAATGAAATATTTTTGTATCGAGTCTGGGATACCCAGGAGTTTGGAAAATCGAAAGAAAGAAAAAAGACATCAATTCCACTTGACTGAAAAATATAAATATTTGACTGTGTTATTCCGCTTAGTCTGTACCGACTAAATTCTCTTACGCACTACGTCAGTGCTTACAAAACGTTGACTTCCATGCGACAGCAAGTCTTCGGGAAGAAGTCGCCCGCCACTGAATATTTGCTGTTCACATATTGTGTAATGGAACAAACTTATGCGTTTTTTTTACGTAAAGAATTTTGTACCGCATATACTGAACTATTAGGTTATCGCAGTATTGGCAAAGATGTTTTTGCTAACATTTTTAATTTATTGTAGTGTTACTTGTGGATGTCGTTGTGGAAACGACGTCTGTCCCGTGGGGTCGCGGCGTCAGCATATGACAGAAGGCCGTGGCTGCGAGGGTGGGGGCGGGGCCCACTTCAGCCTCCCCCACCCAACGGCGCTGAGGGCAGCTGATGGCGACAGACTTTTGGCACATGCCTCGCCTCCAGCCCGTGAGTCACCTGTCATTTGTCACTTCCCATACTCAGCGAGAGGCTGTTAGAAACGGGAGAAGGCAAGTATACGGATATCAGTGAAGTGCCTCCTGTGCGTTCAATTTTCCCCCTCGAGAAGTTTTTAATTACACTTTGCGATGTAGTTGTGCATCGAAAAGCTAAACTTTGTAAACTGTTTTGAAATTATATCTATTTCAATGAAGTATCAGTGAGCATTAATTCAAAAATTATATTAATCAGAATACTATCAGTTTAATAGATATGCATATTGCGCTTTCAATATTCTCTTTAGAGAGTTTTTTAAAATGATACTTCGTGATTCTATAGAGCACGTGAAATTTAAATATTGCTAATATAAATAAACAGCATATTTTTAAATTATATGTTACTGGATTAAATAGAAAGATTTCTTCAAAGAAAGGTCGAAAGAAACTTCATAATGAGAATAAACAAGTAGTGTACTATATAAAATCACATGAAGTTTGTGTTTTCAGGAATGTCCATTATCTAGTAATGTAACAATATCTAAACATTAAAACAGTATGCCTACACCTACAATTATCATACTTATTTTGTCGCTTTCACGTGTTTCTATAAAATTAATTTAACATGCTACACAAATTTTACTTTTCATTACGTCATTAATGTCAAATCGCTAGGAAGTTAGCAAGAGGGAAAAAGGTTTTGAAAGGGTGTATTTTCGTCACTAATTGATTTACATGGATATTTTACATTTTAAAGATTTTCGTTTTCACACATCTCAGATAAATTTAGAGAAGAATGTGAAACCTTCTTCACTATACATCATTGCACAAAGCAAAATATTAAAAATCTTTCTTAAGAAACGGATACCATTACGATGGAATGCTTCAATGAAATGAATCAAATAACAATGTTAATCAACGCTTGTGTAGCAAATGAATACCATTACGATAATCACAAATGCCCTGGTTCATAAGTAATAAACAACTTCATTCAGAATTAAACATCAATACAATAATAAACCAAATAGCACAAATATCACACAACTTCTACCAAAAAGTAACAACATATCAGCAGATCCCATTACAAACTACCGAAAATCCAGCCACACTGAATAAAAATAGATTCCCTTTTTAAGCATTCCTCAAAATTTTAGCCAACCACGATTCTTTAACAGACCTAGAGTATAGATAGACCATTAACCAACTTAACTAACCTTAGAGTATCCTCTCCAATGTATAGATTAAGTATTAGATATTTTAGCTAGAATAAGTCTGAAAATACATCTGTAAAGTAATTATACTGAACGATGTAAATCTTCCAAAATGAATAAATGTGTTTAAAAACCATTACGATAAGATGCGTTATCGCCAAAGCATATACGAATTTCACAAGGAAACTTAATCGTTTGAAGTGAACTGGATAACCGAAAATTTCCAACTCTTCTCGGTCCGGTGACTTCGATTTCGTAATAGCACACTCTACGCTACATCTCGAGCGCACGCCTCGCCCGTGACTTACTCACGCGTGTCCGCACGTGCGCGCGCCCATTGTGAGCGCGTGATTCACTGGGGCCGCTGCGAGATTTACGCGTGAGGGCCATGCAAAGAAGGGCCGCCGCTTGGTGGGCAGGGGGCCGGAAGGGGAGATGAGATGGGCAGCATTCGTATTCAAGGACTGACGAAACTGTCAGGAAGATGAAGAGAGTAACACAATATCAAACCTTTTACACGAGTTTATGAAATTCTTCACCTATTATACTACAAAACAATTGAAATGTGGAAAGTTTGGTTTTCTATTATTGAAAATTTAACATTAGCTTTAAGAATTAGGATATCGTTATGATTATCATAATTATTGCACATGCTTATTATTATTATTATTATTATTATTATTATTATTATTATTGTTGTTTTATTATTTTCTTAATGTCTTAGACGATAATGTTACATTACCCTGTGTCATCCCTCATAGATCTTCAATCATGTAATTCAAGTACATATAAAAGGATAATCTTGATATTGATGAAATACAGGACTCTTATTCTCTCTTCGATTTTCAGAAAGGAACAAAAGAATCCACACAAATGGTATGCTGTACATTGTATGAGTTAATTACTTTAGACATAAGTATAATAATGATTTTTTAAACTAATGATTGAATGCATGAATGAATGTTGAACGAGTGGCAAAATATTTCATAATATTGCAAGGAAGAACTAGACAAAGCTAAAACGAAGTTGCAGGAAAGCGCTTCTTTTAGGACACAAGAAAAGCTCAAGAAATTCGTGAAACTGGCACTCATTTAAAAATTCACCACATATTCTGAAAAAATTACATCTGAAAGTAATTACAATGAAGCAGAGAGATCATGTCAGAGAGTTCGCCAGCCGTTTGAGATTCGTCAGCAACGTAAGGTAATTCGCCTCAAGAGAGAGGACCAGGAAAAGTTCGCGACTCGTTGGATCCCACGGCTAGAACAAGGCAGACACAGAGTAAAAAGGGCGGAGCGGGAGAATTCCCCAAGACAAAGCGAGAAGAGCGCTGTCATGCCCGTAAGGTGACGCTAGTCGCCGAAGGAGATAAAATCGCGTTCGCAAAAAGATGCCCTCAGGTATGTAAATCGAGAGAACCCGGGAAATGCTGTCAGCCTGCGGACGAAAAGAATGACTCGCCACCAGAGCGGTGGGAGAGCATCGTCATTTACAAATAACTCTGTTTCCTTTATATAATAAATGTATTATTTGTATTAGAACATCCATCGATGGACGAGGCATTCCGTAGATGTTCTCCCCATCCTACTTTAGTCCTATTCAAGTCGTGACCTGACTTCAATAATAATAATAATAATAATAATACACAATAAAAAATAATAATTTAAATGTCACATAATCTCCACTCCGCATACACGAACAAACTCAAAAAAATACCAAGAGCTAGCAGATGAGATAAAGAAGATTTGGAAAGTAAAAAGGTTCAGATCCGTCCCCTGACAATTTCTACAACGGGAAAAATACCAAAATCCTCATCAAACGTCTGCAAGAATTGAATATAAAGCATGTACTAGGAACAGTACAAAAGTAGTCATTTTAGACACCTGTCATATTGTCAGAAAAAATGTCACTGATGTGTCTGATACGTAGTGTTAGAGGTCCTGGAAATAAATGAAGATCTTGCTCGTTACTTGCTCTGAGTCGTACGAGTGAGCCTAGCCACAATGACATCTGTGGCAGGTGAATGTTTCCCCCCCCCCCGCGTGGGAGAAGTGCATAAGTCATAATAATAATAACTATAACAACAACAACAACGTTGTTTCTGGTAGCCGAGATCGCTAAGGCAGTAGTGCCCTGGTGGTTTCGGGCCGAAGGATCGCGGATTCGAGCAGGCACAGGCATGGTTGTGTCTGTATGTTTGTGATTGTCCATTTCATCCTACATCATCATTATCATTATCATTTCACCTCATCCTCCAGGACTAACAACCCTGGGAATAAAAAGTTATTCAGCATAAAAATGATGATCCTCACGTGCACCTACCCCCATGAATATACGGCCCCGGTGGGTTGATTCGCGTGGTCCGCATGGCCATTCACCCAAAA
>CAXIVR010000005.1:132070315-132102736 GCA_964035755.1 Teleogryllus oceanicus | reverse complement strand
AACAATCTGTGAACGTTGAAAATAGTAGCAGAGAAATAGTACAACTAGAAAAGTTACTCATACACGTTCGCTGTTGGAGTTTTACCGTCTCTTGTTTAACCGTATTGGGCCGCCACACGGTCCTGTTTTGCCCACGACATTACCCATCGCGTTGACCCACCGTAGCGGTTGTCTGCGTGTCCCACCCATTTTTCTTTGACATAGCTGTTTGCTATGCCTGCTGTCGGTGTGTGAGGATCGCTTTGATACAGGCAAGAGCATGTTGACATTTGCCCTGTTGCGGACCATACTCGGAACAGGGATTCGTGCTTAGACTTTCTGGACAAGGGCCACCGCGATCACGTGTCCTGTCAAATAAGCAGACGCCAGATATCGCTCACGTCAGTTTTACTGCGTGGTCGCAGACTGAATGGCGAAATCCCAAGAGCTGGGCGAGTAAATTCTGAATAACCGATCTCGTATGTTGAGCGTGGGTGGGTCCGTTAACGCTGAGCTAAGGATGTGCGTGGAATATGCTGCGCTTCGCCATCGCACCTAGGCAACGGGCTGGAGGTCACGCCCCCCCAGCCCGGCCGCGCAATCAAAGCGAAGAACGGGAGTCCGCTGACACACGGCCGAGATAGCGCCTCGCGCGCCGCAGACCGTGGGTTCGAGCGCCCGCGCGGCCTCTCGGCAGTCGCCGGCAGCAGACGAACTGGCCCGGGCGGATTCCACCAAGGCCGCGACCGCTCCTGGCCGACCTCCCACTGCGTGCCGGCGACCGCTGCTATGCACCTGCGACGACCGGCGCGGCCTGCCGTTCGCAGGCGCGTTCCAGGGAGATGCAGAGAAGGAAGCACGTTCAACGGATTAACACGTAAACTTCAGACCCAGGCAATCGAATAATCATTACGGAAATACAAACTTACCCTATTTAAAATGCAATGAAGGTTTTCATGACCGGTGACATTATAACCGGTTGCTAATAGGCTGACAATATGGTTGTTTGCTGGTCTAATAGAGAATGTTTTTCCAGTCGCCAGAGGCAGCTGTACACGAAACTTATGGAAAATAATTTTCCATTGAACCACGGCCAGCGTGGGAAACAATAATCCGGTTGTATCTTTAAGGTTGGTTCTTCTTCTTTTAGTACGATAATTTATCTCTAAGGGAAATTAACGACCAACTATCAGGATCGATACCTATAATAATAATAATAATAATAATAATAATAATAATAATAATAATAATGCCGGCCCCATGGCTTAGACGGTTGCGGCAGCCGTTGTCTGCGCCGAGGAGACTGCAGGTTTGAGACCTGCGTAGGCATGGTCGTATTTGTGATTGTCCCTTCATTCCTCATCATCATCCTATCACCCCATAATTCATAATTCAAGGCCTAACCATGTCTTACCAAGGGATACGGCTGAAAAACTGATCTCCATAATGACACACGTTAATCTTCCTGGAATAAATATGACTGGGTCTTGGAAGAAACCTGTAGCGTGAACATAACATAATTGGCCAAAACGCATATATATTATTCATTATCATTATTATTATTATTATTATTATTATTATTATTATTATTGTCCTAAACGAGTTATCTCGAATAGAATTATCGCAGGTAAATGCCCGCTCGACAGAAGCCTCATTGGGTTTCTTTCGTGTAGTCACGTCGTATACGTTATGTACGGTTGAGCCTGGAACGGGTTTCCGGCGTTGACGCAAATATAAGCCAGTGGCGCCTCTCAGAACGGTTAGACCAGATTTGCGCAAGAAGCAAGCATGCAGCAAGGAGACTCTCCGCAGAAGGTTTCATCTAAATTGTTATTCATTTATGAGGACTCTCTATACCAAGGTTGGCGTTCACAGAAGGGATATTGATTGTAGCGATAAATACATATTAAAGATGATTGGATGAATGACATTTGGAAAAGGAGATAAAGAGACAATCTTTATAAGCAAATCTTCAGATATTTTTAAGACAAGAGAGCGAAGTTTGAAATCCAGTTCCTAGAGACTGAATGCTGGTTAGCGCAAGAGAACCATTGGGAGTAATGGTGATAGTGGCAAGAGGCTCATTAATTCGCATTTATTATTTCAAGCCTTACTACTGTACATCATATTATTGTAATCCATAGGCAGTTATTGTCATGTTAACGTCTTCCCCCCCAGCGCCCCAGCCCGGATTGGACGCGTCGTCTTAGCACGGAATGGAAGATCCTGCTCGGACAGTGGCTCGTTGCACGGGATGCTGCTCGGTCATTTCTAGATGTGAACAGGAAGTCCAAGGAAACCACCTACCGGGCGCCGTATGAACTCGTTTCCGTCAGGCACTCCACCCATCGATGCTCAACACACCACCAAATTTTCAATTCCTGTCAGGGATCGAATCGCGATATCTTGATCAACAGGCGTTGTCTTTAACCCGAGCTACCAATGTTGCTATTATTTAAAACGATCAGTGTAAATACAAATATTTACATTTAACGTAAGCAATAGCAATAAGAATAAGAAATAGCAATGTGATACCACAACATATACAAAACGAGCTACACTTACTATATCATACGAGTGAAATATTGTAGCCATTTGTTTCTGTTCTTAAAACATGAATATACAGAGAGCTACTTTGCTCCGTCATAAATGCTAATTATCTTGAGTTCTTAAGAAATGATTATCAGACAGAAATATCAGACATATCATATCATATTTACAATCAACCCATCCATTTAGCGAATTTCTTTATGACACAATGCCTTATTATTTTACTTCAAATATATGAATGAATCCTTAGAAAGGGAAAGTGATTATGAATATATCATGAGAACAATGATAACGCAATTGTGGACTGCAGAGGCTAAAGAAACAGGAGAACCCCGAAAAATGACTCAAACTGCTTTTTCTCCACCGAAAACATTGATCGACCGAGATTTGAACTCGATATCTAAAGTTCGAAGATGAATGGCCTGACTACTACATCATGGGTTGCCCCCTGGTATCATCTTATTATTTTGCCAATACCAAAGTATTATTGCAATAACTGGCCTTTTGCATGGTTGGATGGATAGATTATAATGAAGAAAGAGTACGAATGGTTATGGCAGAAGTCGTCGACTGGGAGGCAGGCGAAACGGGTGAACCCCGAGTAAACCTGCGAGTAACCCGCTTTCTCCCCCACAAATTCCACACCGATCGACCGGGATTTGAACCCTGGCTTCCACACGCGGAAGGCAAGCGGTCTGAGCACATGAGCTCCGGCCATCCTCTCCATTTAGTATTCGTTCTCCCAAATATAAAATTCATCGAACGAGCGAGGGCTTCGTTTGCTCCGGCCGCCACCGCCACGCCGCCGCCGTTGCCACCACACCACCGTCACCACCACCGTCACCGCCGCCGCCACCGCTGCCACCGCCACCGCCGCCACCGCCGCCACCGCTGCCGCCGCCGACACCGCCGCCGCCACGCCGCCGCCACCGCCACCGCCGCCACCACCGCCGCCGCCTTCGCCACCGCCCCCGCCTCCACCGCCACCGACACCGCCGCTGCCTCGCCGCCGACCGCTACACCTCCACCGCCATCGCCGCTGCCACGCCGCCTCCGCCGCCGCCTCCGCCGGGCGTCTGCCCGTGGGCGACGCGACGCACGCGAAGGGGCCGTAAGGCGCCGCCCGTCTGGGGCGATGGGGCTGGGGCGCCGGGCAACGGTACCCGCCCGCTTCATGCGCCCCGCCGCTGCAATGCGGACGAACATTTACGGGCACTCGACACGACCACGCAAGAGACGGACGCCCGAATATTTAGGTGTCGTCCTCTGGGAGGATGCTCGCTGGCGGTACATCGGGTCAAGCAGCCCTAGAAAGGGCTTTTGACTTACTTACACTGCAGGAAGACTCGTGTTGGTGCCTGCAGAGGCAAAAAACTCTTCCGTAGGATGGGCCACTGGTCTTCCCAAAACTACAAAAGCCCTTTTTTCATTAAGTATCGTTCGTTAACTTGCTCTATAAGCCGATTTTCATTAGCAATCCATAAGGATACTGTAATGTTTTTTTTCTTCTCCTCCTTCTTCCTCTTCTTCCTTTCAGGATTCCAGCCCATTACGGTGTGTTAAATATTACTGAACTCCTTAGTTTAATCGTGCCCCGGTTTCATTCCACCTGCATCAAATTCTTTCGAAATTTCTTCCACCGAATGCTTCATGAAACCACTTTCAGTAATCTATCGTATTTGCCCAGAACTGACTTTTCCGTGCGTTCTTACAGTCGTTTTTTTTATTTTTTTGCATTATTTTCCTTAATCTTTTTACAATCGCGAGAAAGCCGGATGCCAATTAGCCTCATAATTTTACAGAATAATTATCAGGCGTGCAGTGAAGCGCGAAAGTAAAGTTTCGCCGTTACTGAGACAAGATGTTTAAGTTACGCAATGAAATCCGGATTGCGCTTCCAATTACCCTTTTGCCGTTAAGAAAAGTCTGAATCGTAATTCTTCAACTGGTCATAACGGTTGCAGTGGGGTAGCCCGTGAGCAGAGCACGGGCGTAATAAAATCTCATTTCGCTAACAGGATGAAAAGCTATTGCATCTCTCAAGACGCTGGACAAATGAATGAATGAATGAATGAATGAATGAATGACGTATCATTGTACATGGGTGCCTCACGAGCTAACATGATGCACGTGGCCGGAGCTCTATCAGAAATTACATCATGCAGTATGATCTTTGAGTCACGTAGCAGCAGCAATGGCTATTCTGAGCAAACGTAATGGGATCAGTCACCAAATGATGAGTAAGTATACTTCAAACATGTTTTACGAAATCAGATCAGGTAAGACAACTGTCAGTCAGTACGGCATCAGGATAAAATAAAGCTGTACTATTTTGATATTTCGTACGATTTAAGGATTGAAGTTCTTTTAACAATACACGTGATGTATGAGAAAATAAATTGAAAATTAGAAAAAACGAGAGACGATAGAAGGAAAAACAGATGAGCGAAATCTCTTACAAAAAGACACAATCACAAAAAAAAAAAAAAGATTTTTTGAAAAATGGACATCCAAAGCAATAAGATGGGAGTGGTATTGTTTCGTTTCAGACCGGATGCCCTTTACAGACGATTTTACAGAAGAAATTGTAATATTCCTTTAGAGAAATCATCCTTTTCTAGAGGAAACAATTTCCATACACGGAAAGAACTCTCTTTTCCACTACATTTCTCCTCGCGATTGACATATGTCCTGACGCCTTGTCCTACATTAACCTTTCTCCCCTTCTGCCTTCCCGTCTTCGTCGAAGTTCCGCGCAGGGCGAGCGGTAACGAGCGCGCGCGACATGGAGCAGGAAACATTCATATCGGCCTGCGATCCGAGCATGCGTTTTCCTTCTACCGTCGCGGGAAGTAAAAGCAAAAGAGCGCGGCCGCCGAGCCAACGAGAGAGGCGCTAACTTGACAGACGCGTGCGTCCGAGCGCGAGAGTTCACCCATGCGCGCGTTAACCCAATGGCCTCTAAAGGCGCGAGAAAGTTCGCGAGCCCCGCGACACCCGACCGCGTGGCGACCAGCGTGGTCCACGCCTTGAGAATTAGGGATGCGACGATGTCGTTGTTTTCAAAACATCGATGTAGTTATAGAAACATCGCTTTATTAAACATCGCTTTATTAAACATCGCTTTATTAAACATCGCTTTATTAAACATCGCTTTATTAAACATCGCTTTATTAAACATCGCTTTATAAAACATCAATATATTAAACACTGATGTATTAAACATCGTTGTACTAAACATCGATGTACTAAACATCGATGTATTAAGCATCAATGTATTAAGCATCGATGTTTTGTTTTCATTGGTTGTTACGTTTTCACGTTTTGATGTAATGAAAAAGTTCCATAATAACAATTTTGTAAAAATTAAAATATGAAATAAAAAACTTGAAAAGCTATTGTCAGTTCAATGCTTGAAAGAAGCGAACACTGTTTGATGTATCATCATCCTGCATACATCAGTTTCGAGATGTAATGTTTAACCAGTTTCGAGAATATCGACGTTCCACAAGCATTTGTTGAATTACCGACCATGCCAGAAAATATAATGTATTCAAGCAACTAATAAATGTATTTTGAAAAAGTAAATAGAGAGCATTAATGTGAATATGAATCTTCTCTATGTGTTCAAATAATGCGATGGTTATTTACGAAATCAGAATTTTAAAACATATTTTTAAAAAATACGAATTTTATAACCCAGTGAATATGATAATAAGTTCTTACAATACGAATATCGTGGAGGGTATTAATTTATTCGCTTTAAAAACATTCCTATGTAAAATAATATTTTCATTTAAATTTGACTCATCTTACGTAAGATGACAGACTATATTGATAGCAGCTATTAGGAGGACATGGATTATACAGGAAACTGATCACAGGTTCGATAACCAAAGAAGATAAAGAAATTAACATAATTTTAACAATAGACCATTGAAAAACCGAATGCGACCTCTGTTGTTACAATAAGCGCATGTCTCTGCACAGAATTCGGTTTTCCTTCAGTTATCAAAATGGCAGTTAGTACACCTTTGAAGATGTTTATCCCATTGTTTCTTCCCTTTACATTATTCTCTTAGGGCTGGACCAGCCAAATGCAGAACATTCTGGGTTGTCACGACACTTCGGATAATTCCTGAAGTTTTTTAGCTGAGTGAGGGGATTTCCAACTGCTCCGGAAAGCGTCTGCGCGAATAATCTCCCTGCGCCTTTTGAAGCGTGCGGGTCAACAAACGGAGTTAAGCCCATTCTCGCTCCTTCCCTAACGACGATTCAGTATCCGGCTAGCACCCATCGTCGCGTCGGACTAGATTCTGATCTCCTTTCACCCGCGAATCTGTGATAATGAAGTACCAGCTTGGGAGAACTTATATGCAAGAACGAGTTACCTATCGCGCTTGATGAAGAGCGGTCTCATTCCTTATGCTCAACAGAATGAACTGTACCAATATAGTTAAGTTTCTACAATCAATTTATGAATAACTCTCAAATGTTGAAACAGGTGGTGAAAAATATGTGATAAAATAGTACAGATCGACCTTTCTGAAATCTTCATTGAGATTCATTCACACAAATTACAAATGGAACTTGTTGAAAATCGGCGGTAAGCTCTAAGCTAAGCATTCTAATTTCAAGTCTCGTTTTTTAGCTATCAGATTAAGCTCATATCACGAAGAAGAAGCATCCATAAAAGGGTCAGAACCGAACAATATGAGACCGAAGATTAGTATAGCCTAACATGAGATTCAAACAATAGCCCAGATAGCCCAATAGTGCGATTCAAGCTTTAAACGCAGAACTTTGAATTTACAGCCATAGCGTTAGACAAGATAAAAATGTAGACCAAGAATAAATCTCGGAATCAGATGTTTATTGCCATTTCTAAATTATGGATTGATGAACAGTGTAAGATGAATACTAAAAAACCACCTACCTTCTTTTCTGAACATAAACATTTTCGTTTTTAAAATCCCAGTTTTCCTCAAAAAATTTTTGTCAAACATTGAAATTTTAGTAATTACAACAGGAAGGGGGAAGTCATAGCAATGATTTTTTTTGAACCCCCCTCACAGAATAGGGGTATCCCCCCGTGGCCAAAATCTGGCTTTTCCACAGTTTGGGCAACATCGCTGACATTTGAAAATCCTGGGTCGAGGGACCCGCTTTTTATATTGGTTTTGCCCTTTTCGAACCCCCTTCCTCCTCGAAGTTTTTCCCCCAGTTATCTCAAAGGGGGGGACTTTTTGAGGTAGTGACGCCCCCGCAACGGAGCGGGGGGTAAAGGAGGGAGGGGTGAAGGGGGAGGTAACAGGGGGGGACAGAAACAAAAAGGATTGGGGCGAGGGCCCCGCCAATTGCACTGGGCGTTTTCTGAACCCCGTGGACGCTGACAACCAGCAAATGGGGAAGGGGGTGTGACATTTTTTTTGAGTTTTTTACCAGAAATGGGTTTAAATTTTTGGGATCTAAATTTTGAGAAATTTGTGGGGTTAAATTAATATATTGAAAGTTTTGTTTTACAAACATTTTTAAATCAAATTTTTAAAAAGGAACACTCTAACATAAAAATTTTGGAAACAAATACATAATATACAATTTCATCAACAAATTGAAATTCATGTTCAGTATTTAAAAAATTGTATTTTGACATTATTATTTATTAAAAAAACAAGTACACAATTTTATTAGCTTTTGAAATGTAATCGCCCATTTTTCTATATAAGGTTCAAAAAGTGATTTGAATCAATTAAAAAACGTGGGGGCCCAAGAGATTATCATTTAAAAAAGCATTGTTAAATTTTTAGACTATTTGAAAATTTATAATTTTTTAAATGATAATCAAAAAAACAGGGAACCCCTCATTAGAAATATTTAAAAAATAATTTTTTATTCTTCATATATTTTTCAAAAATTGCAATTTTTCTGTTACACTGCTGGAGAAGATTATATCATCCTTCCAGTGATATTTTTATTTATTTATTTATTTATTATTTATTTAGGTAATATACAGGCAAAGTACAAATTGAATGGCCTGAATAGGCGCTAACATAATTATTTTCAACATATCACATTGCATATATTAATAGCAAAATTGTAATAATTGATATCTTAATAAATAGCAAATTTAAATAAAAGCAAATTTTTAATTCTTTAATTTGTGAAATCTACACTAAAGTTAAATATTTTAAATTTTTTTGAAAAACCCAAGAGTAAAAAAATAAATTTGAAAACCTTAAATGTTACGAATCAATGTAATTTTCTTAAAAAGAGGTTAAGAAAGAAACAAAAACTGTTTGAATAAACTTTAAAGAGATTGAGTATTAGTTAAAAAAATTTCCCAAATTTCCCGGGGCAATTTTCCAATTAAAAAATTTAAGCGGAAAACGGTGTTTCCGAATCGTTTTTCTTTCCAATTTATGTTAGGTTTTTGTATGACCCCAGAAACAGTTTTCTGGAGTGTTTAGTTCGATTGAAAAGCTTTCGCAATTCAAACATCCGAAAAACCTTGACACGGTTATCGATATTGAAGTAAGAAACGGTTTTTATCACAGGAAACACACCGTCCTTGTTTTCAATGATTAATTGTGAAATAATTTAGCCATTGTGATATACGCATGACAAAAAAATTTGTGCCTAAGATCCCAATACTTGAATGCATATCGAACCTGAAATACATTTGGTTTTAGATCAACACGGAAAACACAAAGATTCAATGAGACACAAGTTCTCAAATCTGAAAACTAAATCACAGTCTTTATTATTTTCACGAAATGAAACTTCATACCTTCTTTAATAATATAAAAGAACTGTGTATTGTGCTCAAATATCTTGTCAATTACATAGTGCAATATTATTCGCAAAATTTTCTGAAAATTAGTATAAAAGTCAGTTAAAATTTTTTTTATTAATTACAAGATTAAAAGAGTAAAAACAGTAAAAAATGACTAATTTTAAAATGAAATAAATGACAAAGACAGTGTTACATCAAAACGCAAAATTAGTTTTTAAAGGCACGTTAAAATCACCCCCTTTCACGCGTATTAGATTTATAAACCATAGCTAAGAAAGTTTAAAGAGTTTGCGGAGGACAGAGCCAGCATCCCCTCTATAGTCGACAAGCTTGCCTTCTTCGGCTCTTTCATTATCGCAGTGAAAGGAGCATGTTTTTTACAGTAAGGTCTGTTCTCATTTCTGGGGATAGGGGGGGGTAACTCATCGAGATGTCCGTGCGAGAAGTGCAGTGCCTGATCCGAAGGTGAATAACATTGCCTCGGGCTTAGAGCCACGGGATGACCACGAGAAGGGTCTTATGATCCTTGTGAGTTTGAAAAGAGTTCCCACTCTGTTTGCACTCAAAATGCAACGTTGATAAAATCTAGTAGTAAGAGCAGATATTACCATAAAGATGTCTTTCTGGCTTCCTCGAGGCCAACTTTACTACCACTCAGATGTTTCTTTACTGCATTATCCCCACGTGGCCAGGGACACAGGAAAAAAGTAACAAATGATGGAATTGCGATATCTTGATGTATTTGATGTTGATAATAAAGTCAAAGGTTTACTAGAGAGAAAAAGGAATGGGCGACAAGGCCAGCTTCCTGTCTGAAGGGCCTGGTTCCGCTCGACATAGATGTGTGTTGTGATGTCCTTATGTATTCTCCCAACAGAAAACCCCCAAACATAAAAATCATAGTGGTGTTATATGACCTAGTAGTTAAAAAGAGACATTAAAATATATACAAACAACAACTTCCAATTGTCAAAGAAAATTTCACATATTTGAATTCGACTTTCAATAATTGTTGCCTAATAAACCTAAGGACTTTATTTCCTGGGTAAAATAGTATTATAAAACGGAAATTTATTTAACAAAATGAAATTTTCATATATGGTCAGCTAATTGATTATTATTATAACTTAATATTCAACTCTTCAGAGATTTCCTACAATATTGCAATGATATTCATTGTAGCTAATACATATTTATTCACACTTCTCTATTTCGTTGGTAAAATAAACATATTCATTAAACTGAGTACCACTGAATTTAATAATGTTCTTTCATTACAATATTTCCCATAGTTTTTTAAGCTAGGAACAGTGACGGAAAAAAATTTGGGCCTAATATTGAGTTAAGACTTATTAAATATTTACTATATTTTAATTCTCGAATGCGCAGCATACTACAGAAACAATGATATCAAGTAAAATGGTATTTAGGTTTTGAAGGAAAATTGGGCTTTGAAATCAGAACCCAAAAAAAAATTTCCAAAAGACTGTGAACATGTATTTATTTTTAGACTGTTGTAGGAAAAGGACCTGACGCATGGTACCGCAAAAAATTAAAACATTACTGACTTTAAATCAATGTATTCTTTTTCAAAAATTTATATTATACTAGAAGTTCATTGGGACTTGAATCCAATGATATTCCAATATTTGAGTGTATGTTACATTATGCTCATATTGCATTATTGAAACTTTCTGAAAAAGAACTCTTCTTTTTTACTTTACACTCTTATTTTGAATACACTATACCTATTACAAATACTGTAGAAATGTCACCTTTATTAATATTCTGGGAAAATTTTTTAACATTACAATTACTAATCTGTTTCAAATTTCATGAACTCTTTACTCTTTCTTCTGGATAACTAATTCTACAAATGAAGTTATAAAAATTGTATAAATGTTTTCCAAATTTAGAAAATTGCTTTGCAGTAAAGCATAAAAATTTTCGGAACGCATAATCCAAATTTTTCTATTGACTGCACTTTTTTTTAAGGAGAGAAAAGTTACGAAATTTCTACGCGAAAAACGGCGAATTGTCTGCAGAAAAACGCATATTACATTGGCTCTTGACGAAAAATGGAAAAACCACTTGCTAAATTTAAAAAAAATCTCCAAATCGGGGTTTAGCCAAAATTTCATGTTTTGTGGGTGGTTGATAGCGAAAATCGACTGACGGTAAAATGTCTTTTCGTCCGTCCCTGAACAACGCTAGCGGCAAAACCGTTCAGCCGATTTTCACCAAAATTGATACTCCCAATCGATCTGGCTGATGTCGTAGCGCCTTGAATTTGAAACCGAATTCAATTAGGGGAGGGTACTTTACTTTGAAGCCCCTGGGACATTTTTCAAATGTTCAAACAAAGTTCCATAATTTTTTATTACAATGTAAAAATGTAAATGTAATAATTGTGGATAGTGGAAGTGCATTTAAGAGAATATTGTGGTCCATGTCTGTTGAAAACAGATTTTTCAAGTTTTCCCTACAAGTAAAATATTGAAATTTGAGTTTTTTCCCTTTCATGAAACTTTTTCCTTTAAAGATAAGATTTTTAAATAAGATCATGTGCAATTTTTCGAAACTTAGTATTTTCAGCATAAGTTTCGAAAATACGGGTGAGAAAGTAGCGCTGTTTTTAGCCTCACTAGTATTCTTTAAAACTGTCCTACTTCTAGACATTAGGCTCTTCTCGAATAATTGCAAGTCCCTTTCCCGTTTTATTATGACAATGGGTATGAAGAAAGGGGGAAAATAAAAAAATTGTACTTTCTTTCATAGAGAAAGTTCGCCTATTGAAATATAATTATATTATATTAATATATTTAATTTTCCCCTATATTATACATTTTTTTTATATTATATATCACAGTATATTTAAATTTAAAAAAAGGATTGCCCTCAAAAAAAAAAATATATTGAAACGATTATGTTCTTTTTAGATAGGTTTTATTATATTTAATTTTTTTCTTGGCAACTGAAACAGAAACCGCTTTACCGAATGGTTAACGTCAATTACGCTGTCATTCAACGAGTGAGTTAGAACCAGAAGGTGATTTTTTCTTCTTTAGGTAGATTTCAGTAGAAATAGTCCAAATTTTGAAATTAATATTAATTTTTGAAAAGACTTGGGGCCAAAAGGGCCAGTTTTGTGTCCATATACGAAAAAAGCCTCCGTTCTGTACTATCTGAGAGGCGCTGGTCGTCCTATTTTCGAGGAACTCTATATTTTTTTGAAATGAAAAAGTTAACTTTTCAAAACTACAAAATTAAAAAATAGAGATTTTACTGGAAAACCCTTTTCCAATTCATGTTAGTATAATATTAAGGGACATTAGAGAAGAAAGTATGTGCTGTTGTGAAATATTTGTTGTTTACATTATAAATTAAAATTTTCTTTAAGAATAAAAATCAACTATTTGCAGATAATTAAAATATTTTAAGGCGCAGAGTGTTCTTGTCCTGCCATTGCCCCCCGGTTTCCTACACTTTTCCCAGCCCTTGACATCTGCAATTGTGGCCCAATGTCCATTTTTTTTGCTTTTTAGGGAGGGAACTAACTTTTTTTTAGAATGCACTGAATGCTTCCTCTCTAATGTGAAACATTTTTTTAAACTTTTCTGGATTTAAAATTAAACTCCCCTAACATTATTTGTTTTTCGGGTAATTTTTGTAAAAATTTTTCATAATCATTTTATAAAATTTTTTTACTAAAAATGCCCTCGTAAGAAATTCTGATATCCTTTTTTTGGCCCTTGCTGGGAAGTAAGAAAGATTTTAAAACAGATTCTCCACCTTTTTTGAATTGTTTTTGATTACCCGGGCATCTAAAATTTTCTTTTTTATTATACCCTTTTTTTTCGGGGAAATTATCCCGGGACTATAAATTTGAACATTTTCCCCATCCACTTAAAAAATTTTTGTTCCATTGGAAGACTAGCATATCAGGGGACCTCTATTTCTTTACTGAGTTTTTATCAGTCTTGAGCGGCCCTTGGGAATTGTTTTGTCAGTACCAGCGACCCAAAACCTTTACAGTTCATCCAGTAGTTTGCAGGTAAAAATATCGATCGTATATAAAGGCCCGGGGAGTAAGATTTCAGTCAATTAATAACTGTTTGCCAAACCAAATCCTTGCTAGAGTACTCGGGATAGTATTTTTACCCTGATAAAAGGGAAGTCCAAACCTGTCCATTTGATTTCAAAAAAAAACCCTTTTTAATCCAACAGGATTTGGTTTGTTGGGACAAATTGCTTTAGAGAAACCCTAAAAATGGCACAATCATCTCATCGACAGCAAATCGATTTTTTTTCATTTTCAGGCAACCTTCTTTTTGTCTATTAATGGACGTAATTTCCCACAATCGGTTTTTTTGTTTATTTTCCCAAAGTCATCGTCAAAACAACCTTAAAAAGTTCAAAGGAAGAATCTGGGAGTCATATTGTCACTGATGACAGATACCCCCATCTGTTCTCCCAGAAATCCTAACTTGAATTAAGGCAGCTCATTACCATTTTAAATTTCCATGAATTTTTTTAATTTGTAAAACAGATTTAGGGGACGCCCATGCATTTAACGTAAGTCTAAAAAGCCAACAATTGTCCAATATTCATCGTCAATGACCTGAAAATAATCGCTAAAAAATTTTTTTTATCTAAATGGGGGATAGGCTGAGATAATGGTGGAAATTTGAAAAACCTTTTTTCCCCACCCCATCCGGAAGTTTTCTACTGGAATCTAAAATTAAAAGGACAAAACTTTAATGTTTCAACCGAATGATAGCGGAATTGTTGATAGGGGACAATTTTATTTAAACAAAATAACGTTTTAAAACTACTTTAAACCTCTTCGTTTCACTGCGGGATTCTTCAGTATTTACCTCAGCTTCGGGAATGCGTTGGTATCACATAGTATTTCCGTCATCTGTATCATTTCACCGTCAGACAAATTGCCCTCAGATTCATCTAATCCTTTTAAAAATTTTTTCCCAAATATTCTTGATTTCATGTTCTAAAACAAATTATTTATGAACTTGAATTTTAAAATTATAATAAGAATTGATTTACAAATTTTTTTACATATTTTAGGTCAAAAATAAACACTATTTAAATTTCCCAAATAAACAAGTCATCAACTGAGACCCAGACAGAATCATGTACCTCAATAGAAACACTGTCACATCATAAAAATAAAATATTATCCTGATATTTTGCTATTAAATTACATTCAAAACCCCTTTGAGATGGGATATAAACAAAAAACATCAAACATGCAAGAGAGTTGGGAAATTACCCCTCCCTTGAAGACGGCGTTTCTGCGGAAACTTTTGGGCGCCTTTTTTTAAAACTGTTTTTTACACCCCCAAGATAGGGGAAGTTGGTCAGGGATATCCTATTCGTTCCTAGAGGGGTACTTTAATAGCCAAATCATTGTCGGGGCGCTGATGCTATCTAGGAGGGAATTTTTTAAAATTTAAGTACCATACTGTCCGGGGTCCAGGGGGGAAAGGTACCCTGTGATAGCCCGGGGATTAAACGCGTAGTAGATAGAGGAATGGACGCCAGATCAAATCCTGCAATATAAATTTTTTTTTCCCTGATGCCGAACAATTAATCACATCATCACGAGAAAACTTTCCCAAAATTTGCAAGGAGGAACAAACTTGTTTTTGTAAACGAAAAGTGATTATATTAAGATTGTGTGGTATTGTATTCCAAGTGTGACGAAACAAAATTTTGGAAGAGATATAAATATTAACAGTGTCTCAATTGCAATATCATTATCATATTTTTATAATCGTTAGAAATAATATGAAAAAGTCTGTCCAAGTTGTATAATCACAGTAATTTAATATTTAACAGTTCTAGAGATAATGAACTTAAGAAGTCTGTGGTTTATTAAAAAAATTTTAAAAAAGGAAATTTCTTCGTTCTTTATTAATTGAAAAAGGGAAATGTTTTTTTCGTTTAAAAATTTCTTAGAAACTATTACGAACTCTTTAAAAATTACCATTTTGGGCCGGATAAATCAAAGAACGCATCCCTTAATTGTTTGCAATTGATAATTTTATTTTTTTTATGGTCTTCAAAATTTTTTAAATTTAAGTTTGGGGGGGAGACTTTTCAAAAAAAAACCCCAAAACATAATAAAGTACGATTTGACGGGTCATGTGAAAGAAATAAATTTTTTTTGTTTATTATTATTCCATTTTTAAATAAACAATGTTTTGATACGGTTATCTTTAGGGGGGGTAGACGAGCCCAATGGTGCCCTTTCAATTTAGCCCCAATTTTCACAAAGAAAAAAAGGGAAATTTAATTTTTTAGTGATATCCAATATTATTCATTTTTTAGGTGACCCACAAATCACCGTCATTTAGTCTCAATATGGGAAAAAAAGGGAGGGAATTTTGATCTCAAAAGTCTGGGAAAAAGCCTTTAAATCTAAATAAAATTTATTATAAAATTATAAATATGATAACGGAGTTAGATAAAAAATATATTATCATGTCTTGTTAAAACATTAGTTGCCCAATATTGCATTTTCCAGATATTGTACTGCTTGAGAACAAAATTTTTTAGAGAATATGATTTCTATTATCAAAATGTTCCCTCAGAGAAAATGGAAAAATTAAGAACAAATTTTTGATCCGTAGAACTTTGGCTTAGATTACTGAAAGACCAAAACCTTTTGTAGCTGAAATCGTTTGACCCCGGGGTTCTAAATCGAGGATTGAGGATCGATTTCTGGGGATGCCTTTTTTCTTTTTCCGCTGTTTTCCCTAAGTCTGAGAATTAAAAGATAAGAATGTTTAGAGGAAAATACGTATTTATTTATTTTATAAGATTTTTAAAACTTTTATACTAATAATGTAATTAGTTTGATCCCGCTTTATTACAAATATTTATACAAATTTTATTTATTTATATTTAGTTAGTAAGAATTTAACCAACTCGTTTGGGAATTAAATAGTAAACGTTTTGAATAATTTTGATTCATTTAAAAAAAGTTTGTCACAATCTTATTTTTATGGGAAATGAAATATGGGGGGAAATGTTTACCCCGTTGTTAGTGATATCCATATTGTACCTGATAACCTTTTAATTGAGTAAAAGATGTAATTTTCGACAGGAATGAAACCCGCATCGTTCGATTTACCCCGTTGCCGAACTGTTTTAAAAAAATGCGTTTTACAGGTTCTTGGGCTCGTGTATTCCCCACGCATTTGATATTTGTCACCTCTGTCATCTTTTACGAAGCGGGGGAAGGTTTGACCTTAAGTAATTGATATCAAATTTGGGATTTTTACACAACGCCCCCAATTGACAAATTATCTTTTTTTTTTGATTACAAAATACTTTCTTTTTTGCAATATGAATCATTTTTTAAAAATAAACTATTTTGAAAGACAATGAATGAAAAAATTCTCAGTACTGTTTTTTTACCACCTTTGAACTGCGAATACGTTTAGATGGTTTTTGAACTACGAAAATTTCGACCACAAAAAACAAAATTTGTATTTCCCCGTTTATTTTTATAAAGAATATACGGTATGAGGATTTTTGGGACGTATAATAGTATATTCGTGCGTATACGAGTATAAAAAATTTTGATCAGGAAAATCGATTTCGGATTAAAGGTAATCATTTTTTGGTAAAAAGTGGTTTTATCCAAACCCGTCCACCCTTTTTGGGATCACTACTAGGCCTAAACCAAGACGATCCTTTCCAAATTAAGAACCCCTGTTTTTCTTGCGTAGTTAAGTTTAAATTTTGAAAATCTTTAAAATTTTGGGGGTACTTTACATGAACCCTTTTCGAATTTTTCAAATTTTCCCAAAACGGCCCTAATTTTCGGGTAAGAAAGAGAAAATAATAAAGGGATAAAATTAATTTTCATGGTTAACCTAAATTTTTGGAAATTTTAAAGTTTGAACATTTTAAAGGTTTTCTACAACTACAAAATTAAAACAGATTTGTCTTTCAAATGAAATTTGTTGTCCAAATTCGTTTTTTAAACAATATGTAGGTTTTTTAAAATGATGGCATTTTTGCAAAAGTGAACAATATTTACAATTTTGAAGTTTTAAAATGCAAACTGCAATGAAACTTTTTTTTTTTTCACTATAAAAACGTTTCAAACCGTTTTTGGAAATCGTATTTTTTACTGTTTTTTGTTAAGCAACATTTGCTTCAGCGAAAACCAACAAGTATCACTGTAAACCATTCAATATGTAAACATTGTATAAGTGACTGGGGGATACGCGTTTAGGTTTTTTTAAGAACGGGAAGACTGAGTTCACGTCCTGGCCTGTTCATGCAACTTTTTTTTTACTATGTGAATTTTAATTTACTTTTTTTTCAAAATTTAAGGATGATTTATTGTGTTTGAGAGTTTTCAAAACGAATAAGTTTAAATGTAAATTTGTTATATATTAAGAAAACTTTAAAATAAAACACAAGAAAAAAAAAGTTTTTTATATAAATGTGAGTAGATGAACAAAAATAAAATAACGGGAATGATATGATTTTTCTTAAGTAAATTGTTTTTGTTTCTAAAATTATTGGCAAATGGACGGGAATGTGGGGCCCGGCGAAACTTGTCCGCCCAACGTTATCAGCAATAACTCACCTTGGGCAGAGGCGAAAAGTTGAGCCAGTTTCCCGCCCTGCTAGCAAAAATTACATAGTATGAACTAAAAAAGTAGAATTAACTATTTTATAGTCCCCATAGATTTTTTTGCTTTCATTGTCTCAAGAGGTAATTTTTTAATTTTTTAAATTGCAGAAGTGGGAAAGCAATGGTTTGAAGACAAAACAAGATTCAATTGAAAAGTCACGAAATGTTACGTACATCGTTGGTGCAACGCTTGGTGCGTTTCAAAAGAGGAACGCGTTTCAAACCGACGATATCTTTTTTACTTGAGAGAATGAAAAAAAATTCCCTAATAACGATGTCGAGAATGTTCTAAACATCTTTCTTTGCAAGAAGATACCATTAAAAAACGGGGAAAGAATTTGAGTATTTTGATTACTGGTCGTTTCCCGATCATTTCACTACCCTATTTCCCCCTGGGCTTTTTGGGGTTTTACATTGGAGTCTTTTTCCCTTCCCAATCCCTAATAGGAAGTCCTTTGTAATTAACTTTTTTATTTGTGTCTCATGTTCTTTTGTAAATTTTTTCTAGCTGAAATTTTTTTTTGCTTTAAAAATTAAAGGGTTAAAATTCCCTATCCCAAAATATGATGAACTAGGGGGCTACAAAAGGGAAGATTTCGTAGCAAAAGTTTATAACCCTTTTTGTGGACTGGTTTTTCTGTTTGCGCTCACATGTTCTTGCTGTTCCTTGCCAGCTGACACATCGCCGCACAAAAAACATTTTTACAATTTTTCAACTTTTCGGTTCAAAAAGTCTTTTCCCGAACTATTGAGTTTTTTTAAAACTTCCCCAAAGTCATTTAAACATTTACCAAAGAAAAGTCATACAAATCTATTCAAATGCTCATATTAACAGCCCGAGAGTTTTTCAAAAATTACATTTGTGTATAAATCATTCAAATTTAAATTTTTTTTGTAATTTTAAAAACAAAGAATAGAGAAATCTGTTTATGTCATGGGTAGGCTGCATTTGGGATTACCCCAACCAAAAAATTTTAAAAAAAAATTTAGCCGTTTTTAGAAAACTTGTTTTTAATTTTTAAATTGCAAATATTGCACGCCTATTTGGGAAAACAACAAAAATTTTTTAAAAAATTTAAAGACCTTAAAAAGATCAATTATAAGCAAACATTTCATTTGAAGAAAAATCTCTATCTTTTAAATTTTTAGGTTTTGAAGACGCCGCAAAATATTCAAAATTTTTGCGATTTTTCAAAAATTGGGGTTAACTGTAAATTGGGCATATTCTACCTTTTTAAGCGTTTTTTCTATAGAGTAAACAGTCCTCAAGAAATTTACAGAAAAATTTGGGGCCGTTTTTTAAAAAATTTAAATGTCCGAAGGCACAAATAGTCCCCCCAAATTAATGAATGTTTTTCAAAATCGCATAGCATCAGCCGGAAACGACAGGGGGTTTTTTCAATTTTGGGAAAAACGTATGCATGGTTTAGGCGCTAGATTTGTATGAGACGGACAGAGGGGTTTTTTTCCAATTTGGTTTTTTGGGATCAGATAACAAACGGTTGGCTACACCCGGGTTTGGGGGGTCTTTTTCTTAATTTAGCATTTTTTTATTCGGTTTTTTTCACCAGAGGGTGCAATGATTTTTTTAGAAAAAGCAGTTTTTCCCAGATTTATTTTTATACGATTTCTCTTATATACGGTATAGAGAATGTAAAATGGGTGTTTTAAATACGGATAAATTTGGAATAAGTTAGTGATGAAGGAAAAATTATTCTTTGGTTTTAAACCTTATTTATATAATAAATTTCGATTATTAGTTGAAGTAAAATGTTTATCATCCCATTTGCAAACCCCGAAAGGTTTAATTTTTGGGAAAGATATTGATTAAAAACGTCCCTTATTAAAATTTTTTCAATCATTCATTCAAGAGAGCAAAATATTTTTTCCATCCCAAAGCGGATCCAAAAAAAAAGACTCAGGGCCGGCCCTCTTCATCCTAGAAAATATTCATTTTCCTTAATGAACTGTGGAAAATAAATGAAGATGAAGATAAGATCTTTTTTTTTATATATTATTTCACGCAGCCCTTTTCCCTTTTAAATTGACGTTGAAATACGTTACATTATTTTGGGGACACCAATAAGTTATGCAAGACTGGTAAAACAAAATGTTGAAAGGTTTGATTAGTGCATAATCCAAATAATAAAAATGTTTGGGGGTATCGTTTAAGACTTTGAGAACGGCTAAAACCTTTTTAACATACAAAACGATTTCCCCCCTTTTTTAGTCAGAACTTAAAATAGGTAAAAAATAATTTTTTTTAAACTGAAATTTAATCCAGAAAAAAATAAAAAATAAAAAAAGGGGACCAAAATAAAAATGTAAAGTCAAGAATGGTTGTAGGGGAAACTTGATATGATCTAGAAAGAAATAGGTATATTTCCAAAGGGAAAAGGGAATTTAAAAAATCGGAGTATTTTTTGACAGGGGACTAATAATATTGACTTTATTAAAAAATTTTGGGGAAAGGCCCAAATTTTTAGTAAAAATTATAATATTTTATAAAAAAAAAATTTTGAAAGAAACAAAAGACAAAAAAAGACAATGGTGGGAGCACAAGAAGGAAATTAGAATTAAAAAAGATGCAATAAACCCCGGAACGTTGGAAAAAAATTTTTGGAGATATGTTTCTGAACTGTTTGATAGGGAAAACAAACGAAGAGAAGGGGAAAAATTAATGATTGAGAGGGAAGTGGGTTTAAAATGTAGAATCCAAACAACTAATGGTAAGAATGCATGCTGACAGAATATCAAAATGATCTTTATGAACCTTTTGGAAAAAAAAAACGAGAAAGGCCGGTTTTAAATTGTATGATTTTACAATGAAGGGGGGAAAAAATAGAGGGAAAATGCCGACGGGAAAAAAAACAGGTGGGGAAAGCGAAAACGGTATTAGAACTGTAAAATTTTAAGAATTTTAATAATTTCCTTTAAAACCCAATGGAAGATACCGATGAAGAAGTTATTATGTCCAAGAAGGGGGGGAAGATCGTTTAAAATCTTGCGAATACCAAACCAAAAACAAAGTAACGTTTTTTATTTGAAAAAATTAAAAGAAACAAAGAAAATTTATTTTTTGAGGAGAGTCCTTAGATAACAAATATCGATATTACCATTTGGATTTATGATATTTTTAAATTTGTCCATTTATGGGATGACGTTTTTTTAAAAACAATATTCTTCCGAATTGACAGGTCGAAAAGTAAAATTGTATTTTGGTAAAAAAAAATGATTAATTATGTTTTGAAAATTAGGAGTGAAGTAAAAGAGAAAATTATCACAAATAGTAAATTCCCTTTTTGTATGTTGACCAATGAATAATGCAATTCCAAATTAAAATATATTTTCGATCCACCAATAACATATTTGGGGTTTTTAACCCGGGAAAATTTTTTAAAGGGGGAAACAAATCACCGGAAAGTGTTCGGGAGTTTATCGACGAACAGAAAATTTAATTAAAAAGCCAGTAGGACTTTTTTGGATTCCAAAGGAGATTTTAAAAACCCGGGGAAATTTTTTCATCATTTTCTCATGGTATGCAACATGTATTCTCGTTAATGTTGAAAATCTGTATCACTTTCTGGGAAACCTAAGACTTAAGTGAAAGGAACGCAAGGGGCCCTGAAGATTTGGTTAAACCCAACAGCGATAAAGATTTCTCCTTTTTTCCGACCCGATTTAAAATGGTCGCCCCGGGACCAAATGCCAATGAATTATAAATTTGAGGTTTTTTTATTATTTAGATTTTCTTTTAAAAAACGTTCTGCGTGAGATATACTATATAAAACAAAAAATCAATTAAAACATTTTAAACGCTTTTAATATAGTAGCAATGGTTTCAACAAAATAAAAAATTTTAGTTATAGTTTTTAAAAATTTAACCTAATTCATATTATAGCTTTAATTAAATTATTTTTTAAATATTTATAACTTTAATGAAATTTTTCCCCAAAAAAAAAATTTTATTTTGTTTAAATATTTATTAACAATTCATTAAAAATTATAAAAATGCAGAATATTACTGAAGATGTTTGGAAAAAATCCAATAAATTTAATTTTTATGAAATGTAAAAAAAGTATGAAAATAGAGAACATTTTATTTTAAAAATTTTAAGAATCCATTTATTTTCAAGATTATTTAAAGATTTGAAGTTTTACAAAATTTTAAAAATTTTTAAAATTATACTTTTCTTTAAAAATTTCACACCAAATTTTTAAATAATTATGAAGGGGAATCTCTAGTGATTTAATGGATTAGCAAAAAAAAAGGGAAACTGTTATCTAGAAGAAGGGTGTAAATTCCGATGACAAAAAACTTTGTGTGCATTGCTTCTCTTAAAATAAAATATCAATTAAAAAATATTTTATAATAATATAAATATATTAATTTATTTGAAATCATACATAAATTTCATGTAAGTAATATATTGATAAGGGGAGTTGTGTGTGTGTGTGTGTGTGTGTGTGTGTGTTGCCCAATGTTAAATAGACAAAAGCTTGTTTCACCCTTTTCAAACATTAAGATATTAAAATGTTAAAGAGTCATAGTCATTTGATTTAGCAAAATCCTCAAAGACTAGGTATCACATATTTTTTTAATTTGGGTAAAGAACTCCATGTAAAAAGCAATCACCTTAACGTTAATTTAAGAGGTATAATTTTGATCCAAAACAAAAGATCAAAAAACATTCATTTGCTTTCAGCCATTACCAATCATAATGTCTGAAAAAAACTTCATTTGACTAAATGAACTTAAATACTTTAAGTTTATTTAGATTTTAATATCAAAACTATTTTATTACAATATTAATATCCTAAATAGTATTTTTTTAAATTTGGGGCATCGAGAAAATTTAATGAAGTATTTACAACGAAAGCCATCTCGGGGGACGTGTTTTGGGAAAATGACCTAAAACGTATTTTTTAAGTTATTAATTTTTCTAATAAAATAACTAGGTTAGACAATGCAAATTATTTGCATTTTATATTAAAATTTAAAAAATAAAGAGAAAAGTAGACATGGGGCTTTAAAAGCGTTGTCCAATGTTATGTTTGCAAAACCCGTTTTATAAATTTTAAAATATGTTTTTACTGGGAAAATTTTAGTTTTTTTTATAATTTAAAAGTTTTACTTTTTGTAAAAATGTTTTGATTTAATATTTATATTCAAATATTTACTATTAAAAAACCGCCATCACCGCCATTTTGTAATGTTCAAGATGAATAGTCCCGCTTCCCGAAATGAAGCGGATTTACCATTTGGGCGGGGGGGGGTCAAAAACCTAAATTGGTTCAGACATCGCCCATTTTTTAAAAAACGAGGGTACACCGATAAAAAAAGTATACAAGAATTATTCCGAAAAAACAGTTTTAAATTTTCAATTTAATTTTTGGGAGTTGTGGGAGAATTTGTTCGAAGGAGCGGGAAAAAAAGTTTGAAAAACACGGCCTGGGAAGGATTATTATTAACCATTTTTTTTTTACAAACCCGAAGTGAAAGTGGTAAATTAAACGAAAAAGTATATAAAACCCCATATTCTCAAATTTAAAAGAAAATCAGTTAAAATATTTAGCAAACTATTAATTTTCAATTTAGAATTATTTTATAAAAAAAATTGTGTTTTTTGATAAGGTTAATAAATTATTACAGATTATTTTAGTTGAGAAATGTTTTATTTCGTCAAACTACTAGTATAACATCAAGTTCTATTTTTGTAAAAACAGTTTTATATTTTTGGAATATTTTTTCTAGTTTTTCAAATACAGACAAAAACGCTTGTTGGTATTTTTGCGTAGTTCAACTACGTACAGTGAGAGGGTTCTGAACCAAAAAAAAAAAGATTTTACTTGCCCTTTTCATCACTGTGTTTTTTTATTTTTGGGGAGAAATAAACAAAAATAAAATGTATGATTAAAAAGGGACTTAAATGTTGTAAACCCAAAATAACTATTCAAGTTTTGAAATCAAAGATCGAATCAGAAAGTTTCATCGATTTTGGCCGCCCTTTTTCGCCGGGGTTGTTTCAAAAAACCCCAACCGGATAGGCAAGAACCGGGGGACACGAGGCGTCAAACCGCAAAGCGGTCGGGGGCGCCGGGCGGCGGGGTATCATTTTCGAAATCGCCCGTTCCCCGGACAAAAACGGCAACCGCAGAAATGGATCAAAGCCGGCGGCGGGGCCACGGGGAGTCACATCCAAAACATCCACCCCGAGATGTCAAGCCGGCGAACCGGGAAGGGGGAACCAGGGGCGGGGGAAAGGGCTCTGGGGTTTTGGGGGTTTAAATTTAGAAAACGGGGGCTTACCCAGGGGGAGGGGGGGAGGAATGTCCCCACCCCAACTTTTTTTTAATGTAATTTCAAAAAAATACTGGGTTTGAGCACTGGAAACCAGAACCGGGTTTTAGTCCGATCGGGGCGGCACCGGAACAACTTTTTTTTAAAAGGGTTGCTTGGGTGGGGGGGAAAAAAATTTTTTAAAAAGTATTGCACCCGAGCAGAGGATAAACCACTTTACAGGTCTGAAATGGATACAAACACTAAACAAATAATACAATATTAACTGAAAAGCACCGAGGTGCTTGCAAATTAAACTACCTTAACCCAATTAAATAATTTTTGAGTTGATAGCTATTAGAAATATGCTTCCATTGAGTTTTTGCTTGCGCGCTGTTCCAAACGTCCGGAAACGATCCAAATCGCTCTGCGGAGACACAGCATTTCCTCCTCACTTTATCGTGGGTAGCAATCGTCCGTATCTCACAGAGCTCCTGCGGCCAGAAGAGAAAACATTATTTAAGACCTATGGCTCGGAAGGAAGAACCCTTCTGTAAACGCCCATCGAGAGTATCCTCTTTTAGATAAATGCCTCACTGGATGTCTCTTCGCCCACAGATAGGGGAAGCCATTCTCGGACAAGGGCAGAGGCTGTTTCAGTAGCCTGGCAGAAGTCCAGGTGAAGGCGCAAACCGAACCGAGAGGTCTCTCTCATTCTTATTGCAAAGTCGGCTTGTGTAATCTAATTTGTTGCATATATTCAGTGATAGTAATTTGTTGTATATTTCATTTAAAGTAGTTACGAAATCTCCCCTCCTGAAAAACGAGCGCGTACCGCCATTTTTTGGAGGATTATCATAGGTAAGTTTTTAGTTGCTTGTAATGATAACCTACAACACGTATTCAGAATAGAAAGGAAATTCTTATGATTCTAATGATATGAAATCACATCGACTAAGTCGCATGATTCCTGGATTGGACATTATGGTTTTGTAAATGAGAATATAATACTTCCGACTCGAGTCAAAGGCGAAGATGATGCAAGATTCGATTATGAAATTCACGGTTTCCGATATGAACATTTTGTGGATGTGAACTTGTATCATATCTATTAATGTATTAAAAAGAGTAGAATTGATCAATTAAAATAATATTTTAAATATGAGTGTATGAAATATCTTTGATATCTGATCTAATGTTTGAGGCAACAAATGGTGACAGGAAAAGGATTACCAAGGTTACAAAACGAGGTATTGATAAGCGATTGAGACTGAGGTGTAAGTAGCATGCGATTCTTTCAAGAACGCGTTTCTTGTTAACTAACGATTTAGTTTCACACGCGATATTTACATTTAGTTTCCGGTCGTGATCCCCAAGTGCGAATGGGGTTTTCAAGACCTGCATTACGAGAGCATTCAGTTGTACTAGAGTTGCTAGGAGAAGTATTGAGTCGCGATTGTTGTTTATTGAAAAATTGCACAACCAATGTTTTTAATGTTACGTTACATTACAAATGGAAAATAATCTTCGATACAACCAAATTAAATGAGGAGAATGTACTACGCAGACGAGTATTGCAGATACTAACTTTTCTCAAATCATCGGAACGCAAGGTTTCAGTCTTTCAATAGCCCAGTCATTTAGCGGACGTCCAATGTACGAATAAAAAGAAATTAAAGACGTATCAAAACCCGGTGTTCTGTCGGTAATCCGTTTTAATGACGAATAACCGTTTTAAAAGATTTGTCGCATTCACCCAGAAACGTCACCCATTGGAGAGAAGACAAAGAATTCCTTTGACGATTCAGGAAAGTTCACTGGGTAGTCACGAACAGCATTGAATCTTCATAACAATATGATGAGTAATTCTGCGAAGTAAAAGCTCAATAGGAAATAACCGTATAATACGTAAATATAATAAAAATGACCAACAATTTTGATAACTGAAAGGGAAAATATACACAATGTTATGAAGTACGTTGATACCAATAGATGAAGTCATCAAAATCATTTCATCATCAACGAAGCGATGACGCGATTGTAACACACTTCTGTAGCGCTGCTGATTGCTATTGCCATAGCAGACGCGATTCAAACGAAGAACTGTCAATCTGATTCTGAGATACCAGAATGAATAACGAGAATGCGAATCGCTACATCTCGTCAGAAAGGGCGTGGCGCATCAAATGGAAGTACTAAGAGGATGAAATGGGCGGTAGGAAAGGTCTCCCAGAGTTTAGAGGAGTGCGAGAAGGGAAGGAAGATTCAAGAGTGAAAAACAGGAAATCAAAGGCTAACGCGAAGGAGCGTGAGAAAGATAAAAAGGAAAAAAGCAGAAAGTGCAAACGAAAACATAGATTTGACAAAGAGGACATAAAACCAAAATAAAGAGGGACCTATGTATTTTTAAAAGACGACTTTATTATCGAATACTTTGACATGATATTTGTTTTAGTGTTTATGAAATGTGGACGTATCAAGCGTGATAGAAATCAAGTTTTGAGGGTTCTTCTTTTGGCAAGACTGAGCTGGGACGGCAATGGAATTACTGACGATTAAATCAGAAAAATAAGAGAAAATAAAATAAAAAGAATCTGCATCACGTGAAACACATAAGGGGATGGAGATACCAGAATATTTTTATTTTGTATTTGCTAATTTTGTTTATACATATATATTGTCACCGGCCAAAAACTTTCGAAGACATTGCATATGCTTTCTTTCATATTAATTTTTATTACAAATAATTCTTCATTTAACATTATTCACTTATACTCAGGGCTTGATTTCTGGCCGGATGCAACGGAATGTCGTTGCGGTACCTCGGGAATAATTATTAAATTATATTACAAATATATCACTATTTCTACGAAATTACTAATTAACTTGGAGCACGTTCCGGGGCCTAAAAGTTTAAAAATGAACCACTGCTTACACTTACACGAAAAGAGCCGGAAGCGAACATGCTCGGGAAGGGACATGAGATCCGACGCGACGCGCGTCCGTCGCGAGGTGGCAGCAGAAGGGCGAGGCGGCGCGGCGGCCGATGTTATCCGCGCGTGTCTCCATAAACTATGGGCGGGGCGTGGCGCCGCCCGCCTGCGCAGGCGCAGATCGTGGCCGGTGGTCCTTCCACGGCGCCGCCCGATCTGCATCGCCCACGCCCCGCACGCCCACCTGGCCGGTGGCGCACCGCCTGCCCGGCCCGCCCGCACGACGGCTCGCCGCCTCGCGGCGGAGCGCCTAGCGCAGGGACACCTTCTGAAATTATTTGTTTCCTAGGACTTGTATTCAGCCGACAGCTTTTTTTGTCCCCATTTCTTCAGCGGGTTACCCGCATATTCGACCATCACTACACACTAATACACTTACTGGTTCTCTGGTGTGTGGTCAGCAGAACGAAAGGTCCTTCGGACAACACATATAGGAGAGACTAGGACAATCCACCCACCCAACGCGGCACTCAAACCCGTGACCTGTAGCCCGGGAAGCGTTGGGAGTGGTACACGCTCTTATCTCACGCTCATCCAGATCGGCGTAACATTGACTTTTGAACGTAACATTGACTTTATTGACTAATCCACTGAAAGCTGATTCACTGGTAAAGTCCTAACGTTTTCCGTTTTTGAAAACTTTTCTGCACTATGCGAATATTAAATAAGTAATATAAAAATATCAATAATATTTAGTTTACATTTACTTAACAAATAAATATAAAAAGTGATAGAGATAATGCAGGTAGGAGGACAACAAACAATAAATAACATCATCCGACAGCTAGACTACGTTACTATTTGCTTGAATAAACCTGCCTATCCTGCCAGTAAGGTAGCGAACACGCATCAAGACAGATTGAATCTACAACCCTAGCACAGAAGGTTTTCATCGCAACCGTCTGCGCCAGCGAGATCGGCACAAAACTGAACATACGTGCGCGACGATTAAATAAAAAAAAAGCTCCACACATCACAGAGAACATGAAATCTACAAAACATACAATCCATTCGGTTGGCCATCACTGCCGTGGCTCCAACGACTTCCATTCAACGTTTCCGAGCAGAATAAATACGGAGCGAAATGTTGCAGGAAACTTTCATGCGAACTCGTGCAGAGCCGGTGGCGGCCATCGGCCCGCCCCCGCCCGGCTTCCGAGCAGAAGCGCCCGCGACCGCTGGGGCATCCTTCGCCAACGACTCAACGATCGCCCGACGACGGCAGCTCGCGGCCCTCGCATCCGCACAGTCCCCGGGGCGCCCTCTCGCGCGGCCGAACCAACACTTTGAGTCCCAAGCGCTGGTGACCTGTTGATCCCAGGATCCAGGGTATTTTAAATGACAACTATTTTTTTTTGTGAAGCAAATGCATAAAAACCTTGTTTTTGTTAATTTAAAGCAATGAAACAATACGTAAAAGTGTCAATTTTCATATTTTATTGACTTACTTGAATATATTTCAAAAAAAATAGCATAAAATAACTGCGCAGAAAGAAAAAATTTTTTCAGAATCAGAATTTTACATATTTTAGTCAAAGCTTTTTACAAATTTTTCTGAAACTAATTATCGATTGATTTTACAAAAAGTCATATTTTTGTGGGCGCAACGTTCTAAACTCAAACAACACACGCGCCACAGTACAACTTTGTCAACCATGGCGAATTACTACAAAAAGCAAGTGGCATTGCGCCTCGCAATTCGCAAAATAGTTCGCAAATTGGGCAAAAGATGGTAGTAAAATACAGCCACAAAGATCTTAGTCCCACAACCGGTATATATTTGGGCTTGGGAATCTCGACCAATAAGTAAAGACCGAATCAGCTTGGCTTCAAAGTGTTAATGGTTTCCAGCAACAGATACCACGATTATTAAGTTCCTAGATATTTTATAATGAATTTGAATTACCAATTCGTAAAGAGTAGTAAATATCTCAATTTAAGATTCTTTGGAGAAAGGAATAGCTAAAGGAATATTTTCAATTTGAAGATTAACTATTTTGGTATATTACACTTCAAATATTTGATGATCGAGTTATTAAGGTCCCAGATAGTCAGATTCGAGATACGGAGGTCTGAGATATTGACATTCGAATTATGAACGTTCTAATGCCTTTCAAAATATAAATATATACAAAATAAGGCAGGTGAGCGTTAAGGAGAAATTCTAAAGACTGGAACTTAAAGTAACGTCTTCTAGGCATACACGCCCGAGAATTTTAACAGCAGAGGCTTCGTACTCGAAATAGAATTGCACCACCGGTTTTCGCCCGGTGGATCGCCCTCTGTCGCACTGCGCGTGGGGGAGCGAGGGGCCGGCGGGGCTGCTGCCCTGGAGCCGCGCGGGTTCACCGCGCCTCGTTATGGCCGCGGGCGGGGACGGCTGCGTCGGGGGGGGCAGGGCGGAGAGCGGGCGCCGCGAGGCCGATGGGCGATATCGCGTCCGTAGAAGAGCGGGGTAATGGATCGGAGGATTAACCCCCCTCGTTAAACAAATCGGCGCGTGGGCCGGCGCGGGCGGCGGGGCGGGCGGGGCGGGAGGAGTGGCCCGCGACGGAGCTAACGAGCTATCGGCTGGGAGGATGCGGCGAGGAGGGAGGGCAGAAGGCGAGGCCAGAAGGGGCGAGCGGGGAGGATGCGAGATGGCGAGAGGAGGGCAGTGCGGCTACCATGGGCGAAGGGCCCGGGAACGGGTTGTTGAACTGAACGGATTCGGAGTGTCCAACTAGTGGTGAAGAACCGCCATGTGAATAGCGTGTATAACGTCAACTGTGGGTGCTGAGGCGCAGTAGTGACAGTAGTTGGAACTAACGGGACGTAAATTAATTGTGAAATATAATGGGAATGTTGCAATGCTATAATGTCAAAAGTAGCTGACTTGGCAATGCTGAATGGCATTCGCGAGTGAAATTCTTTCATAAATAGAAATGAAACAAAGCTTTGGGGCTAATTGCTTTCGGACAAGACTAACAGAAATTGAGGTGAAGATGCGAATGAGGAAGAAGATACGGTTGAACAGATTGATCAGTTTTAGATATAAAAATCGATCAGTTACTGGATGTACCAATAAGCAGCACAATAATATATTGAGAACGAGTTGGGTGACGTCCCAAACTCTGCACGGCAAAGTAAGCGGAAAATGGAATGCCTAATTTAAGGAAAGTCGGGTAGGGCTCCTGAGATGGTGTATTGCGCTGCGCTTCAGAAACGGAAAGAACGAAGAGTTTCAGGGAGTTAGAAATAAATTGACTGCGTTTGGTGCAGAACAGATGAGTGGAGCGAGAAATGACGTGGCAGATTGGAAAACATGAGAACAAGAGATTTGGCGTAGCGGCAGAGCAATTGCCAGAGCGAGGTAAGATGGGGGCGTGGCGGCGCGGGGAGGCAGTGGAGGCAGCGGGGGTGGGCGTGTCGGAGGGTGGCGGGGCGGGAGGGTATGAAGGAAGCAAGAGGGCGGGTGGGAGGGAAGGGGGCGGGGGACGAAGGGCGGGGGGCGGGGGAAAGGGCGGGCGGAGGAGGCGGGGGCCGGGGAATGGAGCGGGGCGGCGGAAGAGGGTCGGGCGGAGGGAGAGGGTGGATCCAAGGGAGGGAGCGGGGCGGAGGGAGGAGGTGGGATGGAAGGAGGGGGCGGACAGAGGAAGGCGGCGGGTTTGGAGGAGGGGGCGGGGCGGGAGGCAAAACCAAACGAGCGGAAACCGCGGCGTTCGCGCGAAGGGCCGCATCGCCCGAGGAGATAATCAGCCGCATCTTAAGCGTCTCGCTGGATTAACACTCGCCTCAATTACCCGCCTCGCTTCTCTATTCAGGGTTCAAGCACGAGCGCTTTTCTTATGGGCTCCGAGGAGAATGTTTACCGGAAGAATTCAGAGAAAAGCTTTAGAAAGATGATGCCATTACTTGGGTGATATTTACAAAGTGAAAACGAGGAGATTGTAATTGATATCTTGTAGTTCTTTTTCTTCTCTTGATTACGGATCACTTGTTGTCTGCCTTGGATTGCCATGCCTTGGATTATGTCTTCATTAGGCAATGCGACGCATTATTTTAAAACACTACAGCCTATTATATCTTGTCTATTACGACTATTGAAATACCACAAGAAACAGAAGGAACGAATCATCGGCCACTTTACCGTTTTACGACTTGGGTTTGTTTTCACTAATAAAAGAAAAATAACTGCAGAAATATAGGGAAATGTAACTGATATTTAAAAATGAAAGTATCGAAACACTAATCCCAGGTTCTCATATATTTTAAAGGAAGTTTTCGAAAATGTGAACTGTAAAATACACAGGGATAAGGGCACTGAATACGAAAACTCAGTGATTCACTTACCCGTGCCCCGGACTTTCCATTAATACTTGTGTCGTGAAGATGAAATTACACCGGTTTGACGAATGGCTCCAGTCCCGAATGGTAGCCACCCCACGACGGCGCTGTCACCGGCTTTGCCTCGGGCCCTCGTGCGCGCGTATAATACAAATTTCATTCCTGGCGGTGGCTCCGACACTCCCGGGAGACGACCCAGAGCGGCGGGCGAAGCGGAGCAGCGGCGAACGGAACTCGATGGTAACACAAGGGGTAAGGTTGAGTGTGGAGGGACGAGGGGGGGATAACAGGCGTTTGGTAAGAACAGGACAGAAGCACGACGGGAAAGAGGAAAATGATCTAAAATGCCGTGGGTCAGATGGAATCTGTGAGCAAAATAGAGGTCGTCGCTTGTTTACAAGCGGTTGGGAGAGAATAGGTAGACAGAATAAGAGTGAAGAGGAGGATGGCCGGGATAACGGGCGGAACTGCGAGAAGAACTAGCAAGAAAGTGGGCAGGCAGGAGGGTGGGCGAGCAGTGTGGGGGCGGGTGGGCAGGCGAGGGGTAGGAGGGCGAGTGGGTAGACGGGGGGGCTGGTGGGGCAGACGGGAGGGCGGGTGGGTGGGAGACGGAGGGCGGTTCGGGAGACTAGAATGCTGACGGCAGGAGAGGACGGAGCATGCGAAGGTCTGTTGGGCGGAAGGAGCGCGCGAGTGGGCGGGCGCGCAGGGCGGGCGGGGAGGCGGGGTGGGCGGGGGCGCCGCGGGCTGCCGAGCACGCTGCCGCCTGCCGGTCGGCGGTCGGTCGCCCGCCCGCTGCCGCAACATCCCCCGGGGGGCCGCG